>OY759161.1:10489375-10729375 GCA_963662125.1 Diplazon laetatorius | reverse complement strand
ATAGAGACACCCTATCACAGCAGCGGCAAAACGTACCCCAAAATTTGCTGGGGAGACCTTGTGTGTGTGCGAGAGACTGCCCAACGAAAAGTTAATCTAGGCCAATTTAAAAAATTTCGAGACGTTATTATTTCGTCTAGTTCGTGGGTTCGCACCCTTGCCACGTTCTACCGCCCCCCCTCACCCCCTCGAGCGTCTGCTCGGGGGCACGTGATTATACGCCTTCTTGATTGGACTTTTGCCACGCGGGTTCGAAAATTTTCAAACCTCGATCGCCCATCCTCTGCCGAAATCTCGTCGCTTATATTTTGTCTATCGCAGCTTCGAAATTTAGAAACCATTTTTTGATAATCGAATCGCGAATGTTGTCTAATTTTCGATGTGGCAAGATGATTTCTTAAATTTTTATTTTCTTCTTTCGCCCACCGGGTTAGTTGCAGGAAAAAAGAGAATGCAACAATGTTATATTTGCATTTTTTCTGACGAGTTCTGTGAGAAATGTTTGTTTGCAATTTTTTGTTTTGGTTTTTTTTTTTTCGACCGGAGAATGAATAGAGAGCGTTCGGAGATGCATCTTTGCATGTCACACCTGCAAACACATTTTTGCATCGCTACGTGAGGACGCATAATTATTAACGTGGGGGGCTTTGGGGTCCTTATTATTAATGACGAATGCAACGGGGCCTCGGTGCATCAACGCGCCTCGGACCTCACGGAACGAAAAAGATGGCGAAAGCGTGGGTACATATATATATATATATATATATATATATATATATATATATATATATGTATATATATATGTATATAAAGGTATAGAATATTCGGAGCGCAGCCAACGACGTACGTTATTATGTCTTCACTGTCACTCCATCGTCTGGTCCCAAGGGGGCGGGGGGGGGGCGAGGGGCGAGGGGCCAGAGTGAGAATGACAGGAATGACTTAGCACGTTGACAGACTTTCTTGTATTTTCGCTTGGCGTCGTGGCGTTGCAAACACGAGTCACAACTGGCAACACCCAGTCCCGGACACAGATATAATGCACTTTCGACAAAAATATTTCAACGTGGGAGTACAACGACGAAATGATAAATCAAACAATTTTTGTGTGATAATTGTGATTGTTGACAGATTTATCTATTCCGCAATTATCACGAGACGAATCGAATGTCATGGGTTGCGTGGTAATTATATGAGAATGATGAGATTGAATTCTGTTGTTTCGAAGATAAGAAACAAATTGATCGCGGAAAATTCTTTGATTGACGAAAAACCTTTCGTCGAATTAATCATTAAAAGTAAACACAATAATTTTTATTATTATATGTGATATTATTTATTCATTAAAAATTTTTTTTTTTGTAATCTGAATACACCCTAAAAATGACCACCCGTATATACGTCGTCACATGTCACGTACACAAACGAAAAATCGCTCAAAGACACTACCCCAATAATTTTCTTCCCACCAAAAACCCGCTGCTGCACCCTCAAACATCAAGTACCCTATCTGCTTAATCTGTCATCTTCATTTTCTCATTTCAAATCTTCGTTTCCATCTACCAAAGTTACTTGTATCAATGTCGATTGTGAAGTGCACAGAGTCTCGCCGTACAGACGGGGCGCCAGTGTGTGAATTCGTACGTGCAGGCGCGACGGCTCCCACGCGGAGTCGCAGTCTCACTCGAGCCTCCTCCGTTTTATTTTCCAGAATCTCGAAATCAAGTTGACCCGAGTTAAGTTAAAAACAAACGCCAGAGCGGTTGGTCATGAACCATCTCGTGTGAGTCCTCTACCGTGAAACTAGAAACACAGGAAAAAAGTAAGAAAAAGAGGAAAAAAAAGATTTTAAAAAAGAGAAAAAAATAAGCCCAAGATAGAAAAAAAAAAGAAAATGAGAGAAAAAAAAATAGAAGAAAATGTCCGAAGAAAGAAAGAGAGGCACCCTCACAAGAGTCCTGTGGTCTACCCACACACGGTGCAGCCACGATGGATTCTCTCGGGTGCGTGCGTGGGCGTGTGTATCTATATGTGTGTGTGTGTGTGTGTGTGTGTGTGTGTGTGTGTGTGTGTGTGTGTGTGTGTGTGTGTGTGTGTGTGTGTGTGTGCGTTCGTGACGAGTGCGTGTGCGACCAGACGGCGAGACGAGTAGTGAAGCCGCAGGCGCGCGCGTATACATTTTAGAAAGAGAGAACGTGCGTGCGTGCGTGCGCGGCTGAACGGTCGGTGGGTGGGGAAGCGAGGGGAGGCGGAGAGGGGGGGAGGGGGTGAGCGCATCAGTCGTTGTAGTAGCGGCGGAGGCGTCGGCGGCGGTGGCGGACCGAACGTCGAGAGGCCGGTGAGTACGTCGCCGCCGAGCCGCCTAGAGTCCCACGTGTCGGCTCGTGCCTCCTCGTGGCCGACGCGCGTCTCCGAGCACTGGCGTCGCGTCGCCCCGTGCGTCGCCCCGCGCGCGCACCCACTCCTCCGCGCTGCACCGCACGATACCCACGAGTCGGAATGCACCGCGATGCACTCTGCTGACGTACGCGTCCGAGCTCTTTAGCGTCGCGGGTCTTACGTAAGACCTACGCACCTCTAACCCCGGGAACTTTTTAGGGTGTGTAGAAATCTGGGAACCCTCATGGTTTCGTCAAGTCCGTCCGTCTGTCCGTCTGTATGTCACGGGGCTCCCATTCTCTCAGTTATGGACCGATTGAGATGAAATTTGGTACACAGACGTAGATCGGTGACCTAAAAATAGAAATTATAACATTGAAAAAATGTTTTTGACCCCCCAACCGCAAATTAAACAGGGGTCACGAAATTTTTTTTTTTTGCTCACACCATTGAGTGAGATATCTTTGGATAGGTTTCGTAAAATGCAACGAATAATGTCCTGAGACCTTTCCATTTCAACCGTTCGGTCATGAGATATTTGCTTTCAAAGTCGTTATCAGAGTGTCCCCCCCCCTCTCTAATTTTTAAACTATCGATGCAAAAAATGTGGAAAATTGTCAAAATGTAGCTTTGAATTAGTACATTTAATTGAAATTGTAACGAACACTGTAGCAAAAATAGTTTACGAAAAATATAAAAATAACTAACTAAATATTTTTTTTTCAAAATTTACGCCTACGGAACCCTATCATGTGCGTGCCCAACACGCTCTTGACCAATTTTTCTTTAGTACCTTCACGTGTCAATAAACATTGAATTAATGCTCATTAATGCAGCGATGGACATTAATTCAATGAAAATGTATTTCAAATACTTTTCGAACCAAATGATAATGAATTTTTACCGATTTATCAAATATTAAAATTCATCATACAATAATAATTTACGCAAATTGATCATAATCGTAACAAAAATGTGAAAATATTGATTCTTCCACGATAATAAATCATAGTTATTTGTTCGAAAAAGTATTCGAAATAAATTTTCATTGAATGGACGCTCTGCATCAATGACTCAATGGTTTTCTACAACGATAATTAAAATTTCAACGGTCATTATATATTTCAGTTTTTTTTTTTACAGAGAGAAAGAGATGAGTTTTTCGAAACAAATGTCGTTTTTTGTTTCGACCGACGCGAGAGAAATATAACCGGTCGAAATCTCGAACGGAGTGAGATATATAGAACGCACGTAGGAGTTTGCCAATCCAATCAGGCACAAATATTATGCCTCGTCGCTCGCTGGAGTTCGGTCGCGGATGAAGTGGCGGCCTTTCGCTCGTATTACGTATATCGTACTACGTACGTTGATGCAGATTGCACGTGTGGGACATGCGAGTGTGTGTGTGTGTACGCACGAGTCATATTGTACGTGGCAAAGAAGTTAATACCACGCGAGAGAGAGAGAGAGAGAGTGAGCGACGGTCGTGGAGCCTTCGCACAATGGGCTAAACTAATATTGAAATATAGCCCGACGATTGGGACTCGCATGCATCTTTCAATGTCATGGGCGCGAGGCGTGTCTCGCGCGCTAACAAATGCTCTTGATTTATACGTCTCGTGAGGAGCCCATGGGCCATTCAATACCGATTGTTAATACTAAATCATTATTTATCATCGTTCATTCGCTGCGATTACGATTCTCGGTGCTCGGGAAAAAACAGACATACACACACACGCACGCGGCCATATGCAACAACGAACATCGACTTACTGGATCTCGATCGAAGTTCACGGAGCAAACTTTTTTTTTTCTTTAATCAACAAATGGCCAAAAGCAACGAAGAATAAGTTATTATACGAAGACGATGAATTTATTTAACAAATTATTTTTTTAAAGATGATTCAATTTTGCCTTTCTTCGAGATAAATGCATCCTCAAGCTCTATGTGGAAAACATTATTGACCAATCATCAGGAAAATAATTCTTCCAACAGCGAGTCACCATAACGAATCAATCGAAATCTCGGATTCAAGATTTTGTATCTGAAAAACTTTTTTTTTCGATCGTCCCACCCACCTGTCGATCGATTAAACACAAACGCTCACATTAATCATAATCACCGTGACAACCATTGAAACATTTGTCAACGCCAATCGAGTATCCCAAACCAAAAAAAAAAACGACGGATAATATTGCAGAATATTATTCATCCCATTGTGATAATGTTGTACCAATTTAATCAACTAATTGCAACGACTCGAAAGCACCGTATGAAACATGGAATCTCCCGAGTCCGGACACAAAACACAGTGGATTAATTTCGCGAGTGCATCGACCGCGATAAACTGCACACACTCCGCGGCACAGAGTAAACACGTGCTCGCTCAAAGTACTCTCGCGAATCCACTAAATACACGGAATACACATTCGCCGCACGCCCGTGTGCGTCTCTTTTATTTTTCCCTTTTGGATTTACAATTATCCATCCCCCTCCCTTTCCCCCCTCCCCCTGTCTCTGGCCCATCGTCGGTGCATCCGTGATTGCGATCATCACACGCGTAACGGTAATTTAACGAACTTTCGGTGGCAAAGCCCGATCGAGCGTTGCTCGGTGTACCAACACACACATATATCCATTAGGATGGACCTCAATGGGGGTGTTGACGAATTTCGACAAGTGCACCCCCCAGATAGGATCGACATAAATAAAGAAAAATATGTGCAAAACCCCAGCACTGTAGTCCAATGAAAAGACGTGGCTGTGAGCTCGTTTTGCTTCTCATTTGAATAACATGGGATTTTTAGACTAATTCAGTAATTATTTTTTCGAGTTGTTTCTAAGCGAGCGAAAAAATGTTTATTCACATCAATCTATCGTTAATAGGTATAACTACTCGTACATTTTTTTACAAGACCTCACCTGTGTATTATCGATACCAGCGAACCGATGAACCATGATAACGACTGATAAACGATTTCAACACAAATTGAAATGTATTTGTGTTTATGTCTTGTAAAAAAATGTACGAGTAGTTACACCCATTAACAATAGATTTATGTGAATGAAGAATTTTTTGCGTGCATAGGGACAACTCGAAAAAATAATTACCGAATCAGTCTGAAAATCCCATGTTATTCAAATGGGAAACAAAACGATCTCACAGCCACGTTTTTTCATTGGACTACAGTCCTGGAGTTTCGCACGTATTTTTATCTATTTATTTCAAACCTATCTGGAGGGTGCACTTGTCAAAATATCCCAACACCCTCATCAAGGTCCACCCTAATATATCTATAGATATAGCTGTATGCGCTCCGTGTGCGCTTCGAACACCTGTCCGGATAAAAAACGTAACCGAGAAGAGCTGTCGGTGAGATACGCCATATTTGCAGCATGTAATTGGTAATATTTTTATATTCAACCCGTGGCCGGGGATACAAGAGAGCAAGAGAGAGAGAGAGAGAGAGATAGAGATAGAGAGAGAAGTACTTGCAGAATGCAACCGCACGCGGGCCGCGCGCGCACGACCGTTTCGACCGATCGCGTTCGCGCCCGTATCGGATTCTCCTTAAATCGTCCAGTCGAGTTTTTGCTTTTCCTTCGTTGCCCTCCCTCTTCCCTCCCCCCCCTGTAGGCCCTTGCCGGCTCTTCGTCTTCGTTTGCTCGACCCCGCGAGACCCCACCCGGTCCATCTACGTTTCAGGACTCGTCCATGCCAAAAATCCATTTAAATCCAACGAACTCCAACTCCTCGTCGTCCGTGTGGGTACTTCAACGTTTTACTCATGAACCGTCGCGAGCGAGAGATCCCACCGTCCGTCCGGGCAAGCCCGAACGCCGCGGTCCCCGTATGTACCCGTACGTACACCTATATACTCATTCGTTGATGTACATACGCTTCGTGCTTGAGAAAACCCTCCTCCCCCCGCCCCGCAACTATATATCCGACCACAGTGTCCTCGGTCGCGACGACGACGTTCGGACCCACCGCTGAGTGCGAACTGTCGACGCTTGAGAAACCCGTCCGCGCGGTTTTCGTCCAACCCCCCCCCCTCCACCACCGCCACTTGCCGATCTGCGATCCGCGCAACTTTTCAGCAAAACGATACACGACAGATTTCTCTCGTTACAAGACAAGTGTCAATTTTAATTAA
Organism: Diplazon laetatorius; assembly: GCA_963662125.1. Lineage (NCBI taxonomy): Eukaryota > Metazoa > Arthropoda > Insecta > Hymenoptera > Ichneumonidae > Diplazon > Diplazon laetatorius. Next base: position 10,722,838 of record OY759161.1, on the reverse strand, counting down.
CCCCGCGGTATTGAAGCTGTCACTGCTTAAAATTAAAGGAGAGAAAAAGAAAAAAAAGATGGAAAAAAATGTATCAATGACGAGGACAAGATGAATTTTGCTTCCTCATAGAGGTAGCTATGGTGGACATTTTTTTTTCTCGTGATTTTCATGTCAATGTGTCAATGAGTGTTCTAAAACATCCGAGAATAACATTTGCCGGGAATTTTCTGATGATTTCGTGTGTGTGTATGTGTGTATGTGTGTGTTAAGGTAGTATCCTAGATAATGTGAGAGTCAAAGCAAGCCTAAGATAAACCATCTCTTGATTGAGCTACGTAGTACTTTGATGTGGCAACGTCGCGTGCTATGATGTCGATTAGAGAGAGAGGGAAAGAGAAAATGGGAACCAAACGTGCAACGTTGCCACGTATATTGGATCTCGACCAACTTCCGATATAAACTGTTTTTCCCGATGTTTATTTGCTTATTATTATCATCACAGTCTCCTGATCTCTACCTTCAAGTGCCCAAAATGTTCTCTGAATATTCAACTTACAGTTTAAGTGTTTTCATTAAAATCTGACGAGGACTTTTTGTATTATATCAAATTGAGCGTGATTTTCCATAAGGCTCCATGTTAAACGTGTGAAAACAAAAGTGTTGATATCTTTTTTCTTGCGCTCCGGAAAGCCATAAAAATTTAACTGAACCTTTTTGTTATCAATACCCATAAGTATGCCAAGTTTCGTGGAAATCTGATGAGGAACTCTCTTATCGAGGGTGCCTTAAGTTTCAGCCAGAGATTTGAAAAAAAATAAGGATGCTTCCTCATAAAAGTATCTTAGTTGACTATACCTACGTTTCAGAGGAAGCAAATTACAATTTTCAACTTACATCTTGTTTTTTTTTTTTTTTTTTTTTTTTTTTAATAATTCGCGTGACTCGTTGCGAATCAAATAATTCACTTGTCCGAATAAATATCGACGTGGAAAATTAATAGATCACGGTGAATAGAGCGTCGTGGCCGAGTGATTGACGATCGTTGAGAATCGATCACGATCTAACGATCTCTCTCTCTCTCTCTCTCTCTCTCTCTCAAGAGAGAGCGAGAGAAAGAGAGAGAGAGAGAGGTAGATTTCTGTCGATCCGTCGATAATGTCGAGGTCGTTTTTTTCGTCCGAGCTCGCAAGACGCGTGCGATCGTCCGCGCGAGTCCGCGGTGATTAATGGCTACTTTATCTCGTTCGTGGTGTAACCATCGAGCCCGCGGGGGAGGAAGAGAAGAAAGGCGGCGCTGGGGGGGGGGGAGAACGGGGTAGAAGAGGGGTCCGCTTCTTTCGCAAACAATGGCGGGTCGTCGTCGGTGAGGCTCACCCGTTTCGTTACCATTTGCGGAAAACTCATGCAATTACATCCGAACCGCAAATCTGGTCGGCAGCTGTGTACTCCAAGTTTGGAGATTGGCTCTCGCTCGCGGGCGATGAGACTCGCACGCCCGCGGATGCCTCGCCTCTCGTCAGCCTCGAAGATGATCGTCTTCGTCGTCGTCTTCGTCTTCTTGTCGCGAAACACGCGCGCGACGCGCAAACCTTTAGCGAAAGAGGATGAGACTCCCGAAGACGTCCCGGCGGTTATGCGCGCCAACGTATCGTCGCCGTGTGTAGGTATATATATATATATATATATATATCTACACGGAAAGTTGATGGTCCGTCGTCGTCGGGTTTGCGTCCGGTTGCCCCCGTCCGACTCGTCGTCGTCGTCGTCGTCGTCGTCGTCTTTCCGTTTATATACGTTTAAGGAATTTGATGTCTTAATTGGACGGCTCGTTTGCTTTGCACGTGAATCGAGAAAACCACAGCGGGATACGACGTGGAGCTCGATATATCTCGCGTTTTCCTACCGTTCTACCGTCAAAATGTCTCCATGTGCGTGTATGTGTGTTTCTGGTTTTTTTTTTACTTATAAACCTTGCAATTAATAACCGAACACGATCGCAAATAACGTTTCAATGTCCGACGCGCATGCGCAAGCAAGCCTGTCTCGTATGATTTTGTTGATTTTCTTTTTTTTTTTTTAATTTTTTTTTTTAATTTTGATTCCACGCGCGTTTCAGAAATGCCCAGGCGCCATCTTACGACTTCGCGTTTCGCGACTTTAACCTTTTAATTAACGGGTTGTCATATATAGTTGTCAGAGGTTATGTTTCAATCTCGCGGTCGAAGGAAATTATCAATTTGTTTTTTTATTTTGTTAATTTCTATTTTTTCATTTCTCGGAGCGGTACGAAATGGTTCGAACGGAATTAACGTATCGTGATTACGAGGTTTTTTTTTTAACTGTATGACTTGGTGAGTCAGCTACTCGTTCCCGTGATTGTGAGGGGCAGGGAAGGGCTGATGGAATGGCCTTTTTGTGTGTTTTTTTTTTTTTTAACTTTTGATCGAATGTGGAATTTTACTCGTACGACGCAATGAAAAATATTTATATCATCCTATGTTTAATGATGGGTCATTCATTATATTCTTCTATTATAGAATTTATTTTATAGAATTTATCCTTCGATTATAGAATTATATTATAGAACTTTATTCGTTTCGTCTCGTTTCAATTTTATTATTTCATCAAATTTCTCGTCGATAACGCAAAATGATCGAAAATCCAAAAGATATTCGAATAGTATTTCACATTTTATTAATATTGTTGGTCGTCGAAAAAAAATCTCAAATCAATGAAATTACGAAATATCGTAACAGGTGCGTCCTAATTGTTAAATAAAAGAGTTCGATGACCCCTAAGGTCTTTGAACTTTCCCGTGTGTGTCATGATAAAACAATATTATATTCAAAATTCTTGGAAAAAATGTGTCAAGACCACACTTGAAAGAGAAAAATACAGAACATTTGTATAAGCACACGTCGAATATATGATTTATGGCGACACTATAAACTTATTGCCAGACGCGAATCGAAAAAATTTGGGACCAGACGTTTTTTGCCAGACTCTTTTTTTTTTTTTTTTTTTTTTTGTCGATGATCGATCGTATTATAACAAGTGGAAAAATTTATTTTTGACAATTATTTCGTGGACGATCAAACGTGTTTGGTCATGTTGGGGAAAAAATTGGGATGACTCGTGACCTGATATCTGAGCCTTGCACCGAGTATAGCGAAAGAGAGAGAGAGGGAGAGAGAGAGCGCGCAGGCGCGTGACGAAAATGGTCACGACGCGAACGAATTGGCAATCATTAACACCTCCGTACGTTTTACAGGTACTCAACCCCGCATTCGGCCTACTCCAAATATTAGCATAAAAAAACTCGCGATTCAACCTAATCCAAAGACAACCGAGTGTGTGTGTGTGTGTGTGTGTGTGTGTGTGCGTATGTGTGTGCTATTGCCGCTATTATTTGATATTGCCATAATAGCTTTCATATCTTCCGTGACTTACGTTTGTCGCACACGCGCACACGCGCGTTCACGCACACGCACTCCATTGCCAAATGATTGCCGACGTGGTAACAATCCATATGGACGATGAACGTCACACGATGGTTTCTAGCGCGTGAAAGAAAAGTGTGTAGGCTCGTGGAGTGTGGGTTTCGCCCTCCATCCACGAGTTTTTCGTATTTGGCGATCGGCGCGAGCTCGAAAAAAAAAATAAAAAATAAAAAATTTGTCAACGTGAACGCAAGACGAGCGTGTGTGCAAGTACGGACGAGAAAGTTTCGCAATTCGTCCCACGAATTGTGTTAGATCGACAATTTTTGATGTTACCCAATTCGACGTGAAAATATTTGTGAAAAAAAAATTAATTTTATTTGGATTTTTTCGCTTATTAATTTGCGTTTTGAGGGTGTTTTGTGTCGGTCTGGGAATCCTTGTGGTTTTGGTCTGGACGTGCGTCCGTCAATTTGCCTGTCTGTATGTATGCCCTTCCATTTATGTACCTAATGACACGAAATTTGACATTGGGATGTATATTCATGACCCGAAAAGTGAAATTATGCGGTTTTAAAAAAACACATTTTTTGGACTCCCTCAGATAGATTGAAAAGTGTACTTAATATTTTTTTTTTCACAACTGACAATGAGTAGGTCATCTTTGAATAGGTCTCCTGAAAGTCTCCTGAAATGCAACAGGTAATGTTTTTTTGATTTTAACTCTTCAGCCATTCAAAGTCAGAGTGTGTCCTCCCCTTCTCACACATTTCTAAACCATCTGTGCAAAAAAATCTGATAAGATTTCGAAACGTAACTTCGCATTAAGAACTTTCAATAAAAAAATGAAACAAACACTGCATTCAATCTAATTCATAAAACAATGTATAAGCAACGCTTCTTCGAAATCAACCAAATTTCCAAAGGCGAAATAGCTCTCGATAAATATCACAGACAAATAAATTACAGATAAATTGACATTCGTCGTAAAAATTGCGTCATGGAAAACTATTTCCAATTTTTATTTTACACACATGGGTCTAGAATATTTTGAACAATTGAGATTGTTACATTGCAAAGCAAATGTAAATTCCAAGGAAACATCTGTTCAAATGCATTTGGACAAGTGCAAAGTCTGCAGCTAACGTTCGATAGAAGTTGCGGAGATGGAAATTATGATTTTACGGTGTTGCCAACGAAAAAATTTATATGTTTGCATGAACCCGACGAGAGCCCGTACAAGGTCTCGCGACTCTCGCGTCACTTTTGTCACCCACACGTCGATCGCTCTTCTCGATAAGGACCGAAACGGTTATCGCTCGACAAAGCTCGAGCGCATGACACTGCGAGCTCTTGATAGTCGAAGTAGGGGGGCGGGGGGTCGTATGTGATCGTCGAGTATGGCACTGCCGGCTCTTAGGATCACACGAGAATCAACATACGCGATCGTCTCGGGCCTACGCTTCGCCGTTCAACAGGTTTGACCTACTTCTAATTTTTATATATTTTTTTTTTTTTCAAAATTTATTTCTCAAATGCTGGAAAATAAGCTGCACAACAAGCTGACGTCATATCGTGTCCCATACATTTTATACAACTCTGCGAGAGTTACAGTTGATAGGAAAAAAAATTATTCCAAGAAATGATCTCATAAGAAATCATACTTTTTTTTAGAAAAAAAAGTAAATCATGACGATCATCGATATCACGGCATTATATTTTCGTTAGTGAAACACGCATAAAAATGTGTGTTTGATTCTGACGACAAGTGTTCCATCGAAGCACAAATACGATGATATCACTTATCGCGATAATGTACTCCAAAAAACACAAAAAAAAATTCTACAGGAAAAAAAAATAGCCACTGCAATCTCATCACGAGTTGACCCAGTGAAGACGTCGAGCCTTCAAGACCAGCCGAATTATATAATGCTGATAATGCCAAAATAATCGAACAATTCAAATTCGTTCGAGACGCGGACAATCACCGTGCCAACAATTTCATCCACATCCTCACGAGCAACTTCGAAAAAGAGATATGTATATATACATATATATATATCCTTCAGGATATTCGGTCTCACGCAGTGATCGAACGAAGATTCGTATCCCCGAATAAACTGCCAAAGCTGAAATGAACTGTCATTCCCGGAGGAGGTGATGGGGGGGGGGGGGGGGGGGGTCGCAGATCGGAATACAAAGAAGTGGCAGCTGCTGTTGGCGATCGCGGCCAATATTTGATACAGCGCGCACGACTCGTTCGAACCGATCGCGTGTGGGGGTTGGGAGGGGGCCGAAGGGGGGTTGCAAGCATCAGCGATGAGCCCTTCGTCGGTATTCCCGATCAGGCCCTAAAGGGTGAGGTCCCACCACGTTCGCGGTGTGCCTCGTCGTTCTCTCCTCTCCGGGTTCTCGTCGCCGCTCGCATTCCTCACACTTTTTATCGATTCGGTTCGTCGATGAGCGCGCGGGGGCCCCCTCGTGGGAATATATATATATCGCTTTCGCGACTATAATCGCACACACGCACGCGCGTGCGCGCTCCCATCGAACTTGAAAACGTATTTCGACGCGTTGTTCCATCTGATTGTTCGTCGGAATCGTTTTTCCGTTTCTTCGGAATTTCATTCGTGAATTTTATCATCGTCGACGAATAAACAAAAAAAAAAAATCGTGGCCGAACATTCGACGAGATGCGAATATATATATATGTACATATTGTTCGAACATAACTGACGGGGGATGTGACGTAAGAACGTACGGAGTTCGGCAATTGGATGTTAGAATTCCGCGTGACGAACGAAAAAAAAGTCGTTATTCATTTCACGTGGACGATTATCCGCGTCGTCGTTGCATTGATGGATTTTATTTTTTTTTTTTTTCCAATTGTTTTTTCGTTATTTTGTGTTGCAGCCAAACACCAAACCGTGGGACTGTCTGGTGAGATTCGTGCGAATCGATGGACATCACGATGTAGGTATTTTTGGTCCATTACGCGGGCCTCGTGATCTTACAAACGTGTGTAGACAGTTTTTTTTCAAACGTTTGTAACACGTGAATATCGAATTCTAATCAGATGTTTTTTTTTTTTTTTTCAAATTTATTCGTCGACTATTATTGTGGGACAATTGGAACGATAATCAACGAAAAACTATTTTTTTAATGAATGAAACAATTTATCTTGTTTGAATATAATAATTGTCCTTAATAAATAATTCAATACTAAATAGCTTTAATAAAATGGTACTTTGCTTTATAGTCTATTATAAATTACCTAATTCAACGTGAAAGTATTTGTGAAAAAAAATGAATTTCATTCGATATTTGACTTTTTTACTTATGCACTTGCGTTTTGAGGGTTTTGTGTCAGTCTGGTAATGTGGAGGTCTGGGAAAAAACATTCTTTCTTTTAAATGAACGAAACAATTGATCATGTTTAAATATAAAAATTGTTCTCAATAAAATCTTAATCCTAAAATAAATAAAATAAATAAAATAAATAAAATAAAATAAAATAAAATAAAATAAATAAAATAAAATAAAATAAAATAAATAAAATAAAATAAAATAAAATAAAATAAAATAAAATAAAATAAAATAAAATGAAAAACAGTGTGACGCAGAGGGTGCGGTAAGTAAACGTTGGAACGCGCGGTGGCATTTAAGCCGGCGGGAGTCAACTCAACGTGTCCGCGACCCGGGGACAATATATGATGATTACAGTCATGATAGCCGGAGACTTAAATCACGCCGTGTCACCTCCTGTAATTTAACGTCGCCAGAAGCGGCATTCGCCGCGACGAAGGCCCATCCTCATGAGCGCGCGCGCGACAGGTTGCGTATGCGTTAATGACGTCGCGAACTGCGGATGAGAGAGTCTCGTCCTCGCCGAAATGCAATTTTTCACGTGGTCTCCGGTGTCTCACGTGAACGACACGAGATTTTAATGACGGGGATACGCGACCGCGTGTAATTACATTCGATTAACGGAATATTAAGGCAACGATCGAGATCGACGTGTACGATCTTTCGATCATCGTTCGAACACTCGCGACAGTTTTTTTTTTTCATTTTAACAGTCAACGTCAGAACCTAATCACCCTTCCTGAACCTAATCAAGCCTCTACTATTACGATTTTTTTTTTTTCGTTTTTCAAAATTCATGTTTCTATTATAATTTTTTTGTCTATATTTTTTTTTGCCGTCCTTAACCGAAAACTAATTCAGCGAAAATGGAGCGTGCTATTAGCGTATGTAAATACTCACATATCTTCTCGGACGAAAAAAAAAAAAAAAAATTAATTATTACGAAGAGCATATGAGTCGTTTGGCCAGAAGCACGTTTCGTTCCATGAATAACAATGAGATTTCTCGTCAGTCGGAAACACACGTGTGCCCCGGTGATTAAGTCTTTTGAGACGTTGTGTGTAAAACCCCGCGTTGTATACCCAACCGTGTATATAAGTCTGACGCACTCGCGCGGGCTCTCTCGTGCCGCGACCCAATTGGCGTGTAGCTCATCGTCTTAATTACATCTTAAATGATACTCGAAAAACGTCAGAACGGCCGGAGGTTGAGTCCGACCGAAAATTTGGACACACGATAGCAACCCACGCTTTCTTAGAATAATTTTCATAACGGAAGATGAGAGTTTGGTTGCGCAATTTATGTATAAACAATAAAAACACATATATATATGTATTTTCGTTTGTATATAAGAATGATAATTATAGAGGCAGCGAGAGATCGAAATTGCCCTGATAGTTGTTGTTTTTTCGTGTGTTTTTGTTTTCACGATTCGTGAAGAAAAAATATTTTCTTCGTTTTATTTTGTGACAATCGAGTCAGAGCGAACAATCGAAGAAATTTTTTTTGCTATTGGATCCCGCAATATGACACCTACCGACGCGTGAATAATTTATCTCGCTCGTGTGCTCGTGTCGCGTCTGAAAAGTATGAAAACACAGTTTCTGCCGAGAACTGTGCGAGATGCGAGTCTTAATTGGTCGAAGAGTTTTTACGTGACACGCGATCGCGATCGAAACGATCGACCGAATTAGCGATGATGCGAATTCAAAGAGAAGCGACGAATCTGGAATCGAACACACGGGTTTCGCGAATCGATCGACTCGCAGTTCCGCCATTCGACGTCGTTGTCACGGTTTTTTCTTTTTCTTTTTTCTTATCACGACACCAATAGCAGCGTTCGCATATTTGCGAATGATTGTGCGGAATTATTATTATTATTATTATTATTATTATTATTATTATTATTATTGATAATTTTGTTACCAATTTGTATTTTCATTATTAAAAAAAAACGTCATTCCCATAACAATATCGTCGAATAATTCAAATTAATTCAGTTAACTCTGTTAAGAGTGGAAAAATAATGCGATAATATTGAAAAAATAAATAAATGAATGAATGAATAAATAAATAAATAAATAAATAAATAAATAAATGAATAAATAAATATCTAAATAAATAAATAAATAATTTTGTTTCCAATTCGTATTTTCATTATTTGAAAAATAAACGTCATTGCCATAACAATATCGTTGAATAATTCAAATTAATTCAGTTCACTCCGCCAAGAACGGAAAAATAATGCGATAATATTGAAGAAAAAGAACACAAAAAAGTCGACTTTCAGAATTTGTAAAATACACGAACGTTGAGGTCAAAGAAAGCCGTGACCGGAGTCTCGGAAGCACAATGCGCCGGAGGATATGGCGCGCATAAATATAGTCTCATATTGTCCTGACCGAACGAGCGCGGAATATAATCCTGACCGGGCGTTATTGTCGAGGCCGCACGAGAGCTCCCCCCCCTCCCCCCTCCCCCGCGCACGTGTCGCGGTTTTCTAATGCAGAAAACGCGGGAGCGCCGAACACAACGTGAAAGAGCGAGCAGCGGAGAGAAGATGCACGGTAGGCAGCAGCACAGCGAAGAAGGCGCGCATAATAACGTTTGGACGATCTCCGGCAGTCGCGAGCGCGGTGAACGAGCGCTCCTCGCCGGTCTTCATAAATAACTCGGTGCGGAGGCTAACGTTTTGCCCACGCGAGATGCGCGCGCGCGTGCGTTCGTGCGTGCGGTCCTCGACGTTGTGAAATGTACGAGACGATATTCCCCCGCAAATCCCTCGTTGTACACCGCATTATATGCGTTTTCATGATATTTCACATGCGTAACGTTTTCGCAACAAAAACACAATCGTGAAAGCAAAACCGAAAGAAGAGCAACGAAGAAAGAAAAATAATATATTTTTATTTAATTACGAATTGCCGTGGACGGTAACCCGTTTCTTGCATTGTGGATTGATACATGTGGACCATTCTACCAAATATAGGCGTCGGTTTAGGTTAGACCCCCACTCAGAATATTTTCACATTTTTTTAGGATGTATAGTCCGCGATGACCTGTATGACCTGTATAACTTTTTTCCTCCGCAGGATATGAGAAGTAGTCGAGACATTAAATTTCTATGTAAAAGACAAATCTTGAATGATCGATAGCTCATAGTACGTACATAGTTTAACCCATTTTGTTTACTCGTTTGGTGGCGCGCGTGGCGCAACACGACCGAGCTTCACGCGTTCGAGCACCCTGAGGTTCACGATGACTGGTCACGATTGACAAGGTTAGGAAGCTCGTCGCTAACTAATATCACTTTGCAACGCGCGCGACACACGTAGCGCACGTATCGAAATGACGCATGGCCATAAATTTTACGCGATCGTCGGGAAAAACTTCCTGGTTTGTACGTGTCGGTTTCGTATCGCAGTGCGACATGTCTTTTCTTTTTTCTTTTTTCTTTTTGTTTCTTTTGTTTTTTTTGTTTGCAAGGCCGAGAATAACGTCTGAGTGTTATAACGTTGCAACGATTTGTCCGTTTTTCTCGGAATTGACGATCCAACGGAGCGTTATCTGTTTGATGGTGGTGGCTTTGGAAGATATGTCACCTATTTAGAGACGCTTATCAACGAAAGGAATTACGACGTGGTTGCACGCTCGTTTAATCGCACGTACAATCACGCGTAAATCGTTCACAACAGTTGACACAATACGTCGGATTTAATTATCTTAAATTAGTTGTCGCACAATGATTAACCACAACATGTCGTGAGGTAATCACGAGGTTGATCGTCGGCATCGTACTGTAGATAATAATCAATAATTAATTAATTTGATAATTGAGAATTGGAAAAAGAAATCCATGATAATTGTTTTTTCTAATGAAAAATGAAAACTGTTTTTTAAAATGACAAATAAAAGTGACAAACGTTGGAAAATGTTATTTATGGTTTTGATTAGATTTGGCACAGCGAGACACTTTGGATTAGTCGTAGTAGTTGTAAACGACATTTTTTGACAATACAATATATATTACATTTTATCACTTTTATTTTAGTATTCGTGGTGATTCTATTTATTTATTATTTCTTATTTGTTTTTATGTCCAGAGGGCCATCGACTGGAGTCCCTCAGCCCTAATTTTAATTATTCATCAAAAAATGACTGATGATACGCGGATAAGCAAGGTCGCATAAATTTGATTACACGATTATTTACAGTCGAGAATCGTCATTGATGAACGAGACATTAGTGAAATAATATTTCTGCGATAATGAAAAAAAAATGGTTTGCACGTGGCGAGGATTGGGTGATTGAATAACGATGCCGATAGGTGTCACGGAAATAGGATTCTCAGCGACATATCTACGGTTGTAAATTAGCGCCATTTTTTTTTCGCAAACGTGTCAGGATAATAAGACGCTAGTTTATTTGCGTTCGCGACTACAATACACGGGCTTACCGATATTGTCTATTAATAACCTTCAATTGCATAAGCCGATGAGACTCTTATCTTCCCCGTTATCTTTATCATCGCATCACTCCAGAGAACGAGCTAATTGTTGCTAAATTGGATGCACCACGCTTTTTTATTTGAGACGCTAATTACCGTTACTCCGTCAAAACTGTGTTAAAGTCTTCTGCAGTGCCCTGAAAAATTCAAAAAGAATCATGAAATCTTATTGCAGTCCGACCTCGGAGTAAGAGACCACAAGCCTCCAAGGAGAAGAGTTTTTCTCGGAAATCGCATACCCCCACCAGGCACGCGCTCCGGGCTCACTACCTCTGTCTGTCTCTCTCACTCTTTTCCGCATGCGATCCTCTCAACAAAAGACTCCCGCGAACGAGATCCAGCTTATTGTTAGTGCATTCACCTCGCCCATGCAGAAACGTTTTCGACTGCGCGACGTTAATATACTATTGAATATTATTTTGTACTTCCGCGTCTAAATCATAAAATGACTTACTCCAATAAACTTGTAGATTTTGTGTTACATTCACACACGCACACACACATACTCACGCACGCATGCACACATCAATTTACACTACACGTTCACTCTAGTTTGCCCGAATAATCTCTCCCAGGCTAGTCTCTTAATCACAGGGGTCCACGCACGAAATTCTTGATCTCGGAGTTCGAGTCGGAGTGGGGAAGCGCTCGAGTGAGAAACTGGGTAAAGTCTCTTATTGCCGAGTCTCTTATTTCGAGGTCGGACTGTATAAGGATCGATAATTGTATTGCTGAAATAAACGTGTGAACGAGTAATGAAAGCAGTGGGAGAAAGTTTGTAAATATTTTTCGTCTGACTTTCATCTTACAGACGGAAAGAACGAAGGAGGAAATATTTTACACACGTGTCACATATAAGTGAGGCTGAAGTGCGACAATCGACAAGCTTCGATAACACAAGTCGTAGACTCTGTCGATGCATCGTTTTTGAAGTAACATTCTTTTTTTATTGCCTGACAAATAAAATGTTCATCGCGAGAATCGCAAAAATCCCATCAAAGAAATCCGATATCCGTCGATTCAGCGTCTGCGTGCGACCCTCTTGACAAACACACGTAACACCATCGTTTCCCAATGTTCGTCCCAGACGCAACGTCATCGCGCAATAAATGTTTCGAAATACAAATCCGTCTCGACTCTCAATGCCCACTTCCGGATTTATCGATACCACGTATGTATGTAAAACCGGCTTGTTTTGCGTTTCTTACGAAACAAATATGCGCGCATAGGTTCGCATGCATCGTGATCGAACGATAAGCCATTGGAAACTAGACACTTGACTGTGTGTGCGTGTGTGTGACTCCCGAGACCGCGTCGTCGACGATACGTTGACGGCGACACGTAGCCCAGTCGGGATCACGACTTCAGTCTTATTTGTTGTTGTTTTTTTTCTTGTAAATCGATTTACAAAAACAAAATCCATCTTGAATTTAAGAGGTGGGGGGAATGCAATTTGTTTCTATTCGATAACTCCCCCATTTTCAACTTTTCACCAAAAGTGCACATAACAAAAGTTGTAGAAAATTAAATTCTCCGCAAGTTTGTTCGCACTTATTACCCCGCTAAACTTTCAAACAAACGAGATAACGCTATAACGAAAATGTAACTCGGGAAATATCAATCGTAGACAAAAAATGGTGCGAACCAAAATTGTAGAGAATAAAATTTCCTACAACTTTCGTAATAAGCATTTTTAGTCAAAAGTTGAAAATGGCCGAGCTATCGATGAAAAACAAATTTCTCCTTAAATTCAAGATGGCGGTCAACGTTCGAGAATTTAAATTTAGACTATATATCTACAAATAATTGAAACGATTGAAGAAAAACAAATGTGAAAACGAATTTTCCGAATGTCAAATGAACATTCCGATTGGGCTAACGACCGACAAAGACGGAAAACCGCAAACGGCCGCGCGTTGCGCCTCTGTCGTTGTATGTCGTATATTTTGTATATATATATATATGCAGTACTTGGCGCGATATCGCTAGTCGCGGGGCTGTGTGCCACACCGGCAGTCCACAGTCGAGTGGACCCCCCACTCCGCGGTCGCGAGACACTCGCGGTGGCGCGTGTCAACCTTGCCTTGTCCTTGAAACCACGCGACCGCGAGCTCATGCCAAGACGCTTGATATACACTACGAACCACACTCGTGCGGCTTCGCCATCGCTTCCCCAACACACACACACACACATTGTCCCGCATGAATTTTCCTACGATGCGCGCGGCCCGGCAGACGCATATAATGTTTATTAAACAAATTATACAAACACGACGTCGTGTTTGCGCGGAACCGCCGATGTCGATGCATGTATTCTCGGACACTCGACTTTGCGTTTCGTCTCGTACGTTCGTTCACGAGGAAAATATACCCTCGGTGTTTTAAAACTAATTCGAGGAATCGAAATTTTTGATCGACGCGGGGTCGGATCGGAGGTCAGGCCACTCAAAAAAATTGAATGGCTCGTGAGCGAGAGATAGAGAGAGAGAGAGAGCCAGGGGTCTTGAAATTTTGTCGAGAATCGAGAGGTGGCTTCGGCGAGACGTCCAACAAGCTGGACCTTGTGTTTCTCTTGATTACGTTGTCGAATTTAATCCTCGATAAATTTTAACGACTCTCCACTTTGACATGTGTCAGTGACTTTCTTCGAGCTCGTAGATGGTTCCTGAGAGAGAGACAGATGATTAGCTTGTCAATGTCGACTATTGATAAACCAATGAATGTTTATAAAATGTCGAATCGTGAAGTCTATACCTTACTATTACGATTTTCTGGTGGGAAGACGTTTTAGATGGGTGATTCATATAATACATATAAAATAATAATAATAATAATAATAATACCAATAACAACAGAAACAACAATAATAACAACATCAAAAACAGTAATAACAATAAAAGTACCAGTAGCAGTGGTAACAATGATAATAACCACAATAATAACAACAAAATCGAAAACAAAAATAACACAGAAAGTACTAATGGTAGTAACAAGAACACCAATAATAAGAACAACAACAATAATAATGATATTGATATTTATATGTTTCTCATAGCTCAGCGCGTATCAAAACGCAATGCACACCGTGTATGTGATATATATATATATATATATATATATATATATATATATATATATATATATATATATATATGTATGTACAAGCAATACCGATCCCATGCACACGATATGCCCGTGACTATGTATACGTGCTGATGATCATCAGCGGCCGACACAGCACGCGTCACGGTACATCGCACACGAGTAATCGTTGCTAGGCCATCGAGAATCCCAATCTCCCGTCAACTCGGGCTTGTTTTTATTTTATTTTTTTATTCGCCCCGCTCGTTCGAACATATCGCCCATATCACACGAAGCTCTCTGACTTCTCGGGCCAGTTCGACATTCGGTTGCGTCACTCGGACGAACTTTCAAGATTCCACGACTTCATAGACGCGCACGTGCGTTAATATCGCAACGAAAGATGAAACGCGAATGAAAATAAGAAAAATAATGTAAATAGTGATGAACGACAAATTCCGGAGACACACGCGCAATTATTTTTTTTTTTGTTTTACTCTGAATCGTTGTTTGTTTCGCGCGTTTTTTACGTTTGCGCAGTACTTGCTTCAATAGGTTTTTTTTATTTTTATTTTTTATTTGCATGTATAGCACGATCGATCAGGATTCTGCATCGGTGCTATCGCGATTCGAAGAACAACGAGCTAACGTTTCCTTAAAAAAAAAACGTCGATACGAGTTATTTATCTCGAGCGATGTGTTTTCCCATCGTTATCTTCATTATTCGACACCTCATTCCATTATCTTTTTCATCTTTTTATTTCGATCAAATTTTTGTTATTGTTGGTTTTTTTTTTTTTTTTTTTAAATTCGTGGAGAAGCACTCGAGACGAATTAATCCGATAAAAAAAATTGGCATTGTAATGAGATAACGCGGATCGAATGTTGGATTGTCGTTTGAATGCTAATCTCATCGTTGCAATCACACGGTTATGTACATATGTACGTTTGATTGCAATTCGTGTGCGACGTTGATCGCTCGAAAAAAGTTGAAATTAGTCTGAATTTTTTATTATTTTTTTATTATTTTTTATTATCTACTTGTGTATTTATGCGTTTAAAAATAACTCTCACGATTGTGATAAAGCTGCTATTCGTTTTTTTTTTTTGTTTTCCCGGCAGACTTGATTATTCAAACGAGAGTTCTTCGTGGGGCTAGCGGTAATTTATAAAACTCGCGGTAGCTCGCTAATCGATGATTATCATTATACTTCACTCGTTTATTACGACTGTGTGGCGTCCCAGAGAATAATAATGTAACACAGTCGGTCGGCGCTGTGCGAGTCGTGAAATGAAGAAAAAAACGTCGGGGAAAAAACAGTGAGAGAGAAAAAAAATAGAAAAAAGAAGAAACAAGCAGACAAGTACGTCGTCGTTATCTCGTTGAACTGTTTATCCATAGTTTTACGTAACTTACAGAGACACGCGTACACCGACTGGGAAGTCACGATAAATACACGATAGACGAGACGAATAACAATTAGCAATTGCAAGATTTATCGCACTATTTTTTTTATTTTTTTATCCGTACATTGATCAAATGTATTAATGTATATATATTAGGGTGGTCCTTATTTGGGGTCAAACAATTTTTTGGCACTCCCATGGGCTCAAATGTCTCGAAAAAAATAAATTTTAACGTAGCCGAAGGCCCAGCCTCGTAGACCAATTTTAAGTACCTCCCCAAAGCCCCTCGAATTTCGCCATTTGATTAACATAGGGTTTTTGGCACCCGATAGTTTATATTTTTTTCCTTGCGCAGTATTTTACCGAAAAATCCGGATCTCCGCACATTTTTCACTTAGGGTAGTAGGTCTTCGATGCCAATTTAAAACATTTTCCAGTGATTGAATTCGGCGGGGAATCGGCAAGTTGAGATAGCTTGTTTCTCAAAAGCTTCGATAAATTTCATAATAACTCGGAAACTATGTGAGATACGACGATAACGCAGATCATCTTTTTTGTAGAAAATTGAATTCTCTACAAAAAAGATTCAATAAGATTTTTTCCTTTTTTCGAAAGTTTTTGAAATATTTGACAAAATGAAGCGTTTCATTTTTTCGATTATTGCTGTAGAAGCGACGAAGTTACGAAATATAAAAATGCGCTTGGAACATATCGACCGGTATCCGGTTTGCCGCCCTTACGGTACAAAAGATTTCCGCGGCAGAAGGGCCCGGGCTCCCGTGTTCACCAAAATCCAACCAGGTGGCGGTACGTCCTCGGCTGCGGTCTGTGCGAGGGGCCCGACGACCGAAGCGTAACGAAGTAAGGATCTCCAAGGCCCCCGAGGATCCTGCGCTCGACTACGGAGCCTCGAGGGGCCTGGGGAACCCGTCTTAGGGCTTCGTTGCTTCCACAAACGTCCGCACGATGGCAGCATCAACCGTCAAAACTATACTCTTCGTCACAACGAGACGGAACTTCGTTCGAGATCCGTCTCTCGCAATCGGTTCAAAGATTATCATCCGGCTAAGAAATCGATCGATCGATGATGCCGACGGATTGAAGATCCAGAAATGTATCAAATATCATTCCAAATCGAATAACGATTTTCTTATAATTTTCAATTTCCTCTCCCAAAAGAAAGTAATAATTATAATAATAATAATAATTTTTAGTATTTCACTTTTTTTATCATTCACATTTTTTACTTACAAAAGAAAGTAAAAATTATAATAATAATGATAATTTTTACTTTTTTTCGGGAGAGAAAATTGTAAATATATTTTTTTGATAAAAAAAAATTGTTTGGTGTGGGTATCAAGGTTACGAAATAATGAAAAATTCACAGTTTTTTTTTTAGGTTTCAATAAAGAGATCAATGTTTATTTGATACTCCTATAGTAATAAGCGTGGTTTTTTTCTCTATTTTCACAATAGACAGGAATTATAAACTCAATCTTTGCATTCATAAATATAAATAAATCACTCTCTCGCTTTTTCGCTCTCTCTTTCTCTCTTCAATCCCTCTGGTATCACTCTCTCGCTCATTCGCAATATAGTTACACATTCACGTTTTTTAAAAATAAAAATTAACAACTAATATCGATGACAATTACAAACGCCTCATATCTCTTCAACATTCATAGTTAAAACCAATATTCATAAAAAAAAAAACAAAAAAAAAATTTTTTACACATTTTTACATCGCGTTTAACATTTGTTAATTAAATCATCGGTTTGTTTTTTTCACGCTACAAGAACAAAATGGAAGACCTCGGTGATTCTTGTTGCGTAAGGCACTTAAAATTAAATAGATATTCATATAATATATATATAATATATATTCACGTCCTTAATAATCTGTTTTTTTTTTTTTTTTTTTTCATCTTTCTCCATCTTCTCGACTATTTACAGAGGAACGACACGGGAAGGGAGGAAAATCTCGTATCAGGGCGTTGCTGCGTGTGGGAGGCGGAAGTTGTAAATCTCGCGCAAAAATACAAAATAAAAAAAAATGTAAAAAAATTAAAAAAATTAAACCTCACATGTCTATCTTATCAGAACGCACTCGCTCGTTTTTCTCTCTCTCTCTCTCACTCTATCTCTATCTCGCGACGAAAAAAAAAAAGGAATTCAACTCGAATTATTTACAAGGCACTGTATAAGGCACAACCTCATAGGCTACTGGCCGATCTGGACGAAAATTCCGCCGAAAGATCCCCCCGTGTGTGAATATGTGTCCGCTCACATCTCTTTTCAATCATCTCTCGACAATGAAAAACCCATAAAGTCAACTCATTTTTTCTTATTCCATCATTCCAACATATCGACCCAATAACTTCACGACTCGATCCACAACTTTGCAGAGCGGCACACACATACACACACCCACATATATCTATATATATGTACATTATAAATCTACACCCAAAATCCACGATTCTTTTTTTTTTTTTTTGTTTTTTTCGTTTCGGCAATACTTGGTACTCTTCAACAAAATCTTATTTCCTCGATCTCGACACTTTTTTCAACGCACTTCTCTTTCAGTTCTCATTTTTCGTTTCGTCATTTTATTATTCATTTTTTTTTTTTAATTACCACGGCCTCCACGGTTTGCCTTCGATTTCCGGCATAACGCTTTTCCTCATAACGAGTGCGAGTGGTTTTTGCAGCGGTGGACTGTAAACTCGCGGATCGAATTCGGGATCGCTCGTGTAGCCGTTTGCGGGTGAGGTGGCAACGTCGCGATGGCTGGTTGTGTTGGTGTAAGCGGGCGATTGCGAGCGATAAGACGCGGGTGGTGCTTCGAAAGCGACGGGACTGGCCGCCGAGGTGGAAGTCGAGCTTGCGGTCGACGACGCGGACGACGATGCGGACGCGGTGCTCGCGGTTCTCTGAGGAATCGGTATGAGGGTGGGCATGGGCGAGGGTGGCACCGGTGACGCGGATGGCGAATTAACGGGTGTGGTTTTCGCACCGGCCGGCAAAACCAGAGCGATGTCACCGTTTGGCAATCTCGTGGGAACGAGTTGCAGACCCGTGCCATTGGCATTGGTGAAGAAAATTCCGTTTGATTGTTGCACTTGAATTCGCGGCGTGGAATCGACTTGGGGAAGTATGTGAACTTGCAGTTGAGTCGTTGGCGCCGATGGTTGAACGACTTGTTGAGTCGTGGTTGTGGTAGTTGTGGTTGTTGTCTGGCCGTTTGTCGTCGCGGTCTCGACCGGTCCCAGGCACGATGCCAAATGGGCCATCAAACGACGTTTCACCGACGCGTCCAAACCCGGAAATCGGCCGACTTCGCCCGCGCATTCCGTGAAACCCGCGCGAAATTTGTTGATTATCGTCGGATCCGTGGCCGCCGCCAAAGCGACCTGTTGACGTTGTAACGTTTCCAAATGTTTCACCGTCATCTCCAGAATGTCCGCTTTTTCCAGTTTCGAGTGTCTCGCTGGCTGTAATCGGTAGAAAAAAAATAAAAATATTGATCGTTAGACTTTGGAATGATTTTTTTTTTTTTTGATTATTTTTTTTGTCGAGGGATTTTTGAAAATTTGAATTGATGATAATTGTGCGTTTGGTTGACAATGCGAAGGTGATTGGGAATGAAGGTGCGTTGTAAAAGTGTTGAATCAGGTAGTTTGGGGTAATGGTTGAAGACCGGACTCATAGGTGTCGTAAATCGATTGTGCGTTGTAAAGAAGATACTTACGTCTTTTTTCATTGCGTCCAGGATGAGGGTTTTGAGATCGTTGAGACAATTGTTGATACGTGCACGACGTCGTTTTTCCATTATCGGTTTGTTACTCTGTAATCAGAAATGTAGAAAAAAAATTACGTTAGACATGTTGTGATGAGGAGCGAACGAAATTGTGTTGCAACGATTTGAACGAATGAAAAAAATATCGTTGATATTCGAAGTCGGACGAATTGAAAATATTTTTCCGACTATACTTGAAAAAAAAATCTTTTTTTCGAGCGTAGGATTTTTAGGTTTTTCAATCGCGTTTTAACGATTTTTTCATCGAATGACAATTTTGGATTTTTTTTTTTTTTTTAATTAACTATGTATTACGAAAAAATGACACTAACCCGTCGATTTTCGCCGGATCGTCTGGTGGTGGTTGTCGTAGGTGTCGCGGGATTGTTAGCGGTTGTGGTTGTTTGCGCGGGTGGTTGTCCGGCTTCCTGGGGCACGTGTGGTGCAGGTGGGGTTGAACCCACCGAAACACCACCAGCGGGCATCGTTGCACCCACTCCGGTCACCATTGTTCGATATTTTCGAGATTTATCACAGAACGACGATAAAGCTCGACGTTTTTCTTTTCAGAAATTTTTTTTTTATCAAAATAATTGACAACACACTCGGTTGCAATTACCGTTGTACACTTCACAGATAATCCAAGGGTACTGGGTCGGCACTTGTACCCGAATCAATTTTTCCGAAGAAAAAAAAATAATAATAATAAACACTTGTTCTTTTTTTTCGTATCTTACGAAAAAATCGACAACATAATCCAAAGAAAATTGTCGATCTCCAAAGAATACGATTTTTTAATAAAATTTCGAAATATATATATATATATATGTGTCTATATATCGTTTGAATTTTCGAAATATAATTTTAGACAAGTATCTTCGATCGTTTTAATTGAAAGAACTTGGTCGTATTTATCGTGTTGAGGATTTCGACCTCTCGCAAAGCGCGCCAGAGCTCGACTGACTGACCGAGAGCCGAACGATTTCTGTCGTTTGCTCGGAGCGTGGCTACGAGCCGAGGAATTCTCGGGGTGGTGGAGGATCCGTGCGAAGGCGCGTCGTGGCCGTCGGCACGGTTCGTCGAGACGGTGGTGGGGGGTCGAAACGGATGGTTCGTGGTGGTGGGGGGAATAGCGCGTGACGCTTCGACCATGGATTTACTCGTCGAGCCCGGTAACCCCCACTCCGCACGAATTCCGACACTCGGCGCGAGTCGGTGTCGCTCGTCTGCCCCCCCCCCTACGTCGCCCGGGTGCCCGGGGAAAGGGCCCGACCCCCACTCCGTTCGCTCGCGCAGTCCGAACGCTCTCCCAGGCCCCCCACTCCTTTCTCCGCCGCTCGGCCAACGACGCATCGTCAATCGGGGCCCGAGAGCGGCGCACGGTCGTGCAGCAGCTTCAGCAGCAGCACCCACGGACGACCCCCGTCGCGCCTGCGGGCTTGCGTGCGGGCGATTAATCGAAAGGGCTTGAAATATCAGAACCCAACGAACCGAGTTTAGAACATACACACACACACACCCGCTTCGGAATCACGTCCCCACTCGTTGGAAAAAAAAATGTAAAACGAGTCTCTCGAGCTCTCATGATTCGTCTAACCTCGATTTTTCATTCAACGATCATTATCCAAACCCTTCGTGTCTCAATGATTGACACATCGATCCTTACAATCTTTTCGAGTATCCTCGGCCGTACTTACCTTACTTTTCTCTCAACTTTCCGAGATTTCATGTATAATGAAATGACGTAACAAAATTTTAACATTAATAACAATATTAGTAACAAATTTGATTTGTTACAAATTAGTAACAAATAAATTTCGTAATTCGTTATTTATCTATTTAAAAAGAACCAATTCAACGATCGAGATATCTCTCAACTTTTCGAGATTTCATACAAAACCAAATGACGTAACAAATTTTTAACAAATTAATAACTAATTTGATTTGTTACAAATTAGTAACAAATAAATTACATAATTCGTTATTCATCTATTTAAAAAAAACAATTTTATCGACGATATCGAGTAATTTGTCTCGTGCAACAGAATTATCAGAAATGGCAATAGCTTGTTCGATTTACTTATTTATTTATTTATTTTTTTAATCGAAAGAATTCAGATGTACCCAAAACGTCCTACGTAACGAACGAATGGGTTACATTCGTCGCCATTTTCGCAATTCTCCGTGAGTCTAGTCGCCGCGGCCGAGCACAATTTGCGGTGTTTGCCGTGTCGTGGTAATTATTATATCGTCAGGTGTTGGTTAAGTCCGGCAAATCGTTCGCGACGATGATCATTAAGGCCAAGCAGGCCCGAGGTGCGCGTGCGCGCGCACGACGATATCGCGGCGGGCGATGGTAATTTTTCGAGAGGCGTCAGGGACGCGCGACCGCGAACGTCTGCGGTCACGGTAGACACACGGTTTACGTGGGAAAGAATGGGACACACGGCGCGGCGAACGTCATACGGTTTATATGACACCGCGTCGAGTAAGCTCATCGAAAATAGCCCGAGTCTCTCTCTCTGCGCGCGCGCAAACGTACGTACGACACGACAGAGCGATGTGACGCACGCGATTCGTTCCTGGCACGCGTCTCCGATCGTTTTCTAACCTCACATACACACACGACGAGCATAAGCGTCGTTTCGTGACATTCGTACATGTTTTGTCGAATCTCGATTCTCAAAATCTGTCGTCTCTCGACGCCTCTCATCAGCTAGGCGTCTATTTACAGATCCTTTCGTACGGCGAAACAATAAAATTACGCGTGACAATCAATCAATCTAGTCCTAAATCCGAAAGAAAGAGAGAAGAAACAAAAACAAAGTGCGAAAATAACTATTTCCACGAATTGCCAACGTACGCAAATCACAGGAGTAGAAAATAGTGTGATAGAATATAGTCCATGTTTTCATCTCGCATGATTGTAGAGAAAAAAAAACACACGAAACAAGAGAAGAAAAAGACAGAGAAGAAAATAACACGACAGGCAAGAAAATAGGTGGGGATAGAGTTAGGATGCGGCGCCTGAAGAATGAGAGCGAGAAAGACGGAAAAGAGAAGCCTCACTCGCCCCCCTCGAATTCCATCGGGCAGGCCACGAAGATTCCCATCCCCGGGAACGGAAATGTCGAGGGTGGGTGAGGTGAGCAAACGGAGAAGGGATAAGTCGTTTTGTGAGAGAGTGTAGGTTCCGCGAAGATGCGACGGTGGCGCGAGAGGGGAACGACGTCTCTCGAGTGCGCGACGAAGGAGAGAGGCGGCAGCAGGTCCGAAAAACCGTTGCCGTTTGCGTGCGAGCGAGAGAGAGCGAGGGCCGCGTGAGAGCGTGTAAAAGAGAGAAGAACGATTCACGACGTCTCGCTCGCACAGCGACGAGCGGCACACAACCTCCCTCCCCTCGCGGCCACGCGAGAAAGCGAACGAGTGAGAACGCGAATGGTCTCGTGCGACGAGCGAGAGAGAGACGGCGTGGGTACGCCAATCGAGGTAGTGGGATTCGATGCGGCGTGCGACAGACGCTACGTCATTGGAGGAGGCGGCATCCCCACTCCGCGGGCGACCTTCGGTCGTGCGTGGCGGAGTGAGCCGAGCGTGCCGCGCGCGGTCTACGGTCGTGGGTGGTGGGGCGCGATCGTCTCATTCGACTTCTAGCGTCTGAACGGTCAGGCGGACGCACGCATCCGCGATTGCTCGTGTATGCGTATGGATGTAGATTCCCCCACACACACATATATATGTACATATGTATATATTAGGGTGGTCCTTAATAAGGGTGTTGACGAATTTCGACAAGTGCACCCTTCGGATAGGTTCGAAATAAATAAATATAAATATGAGCAAAACCCCAGCATTGTTGTCCAATGAGAAGACGTCTCTGTGAGCTCGTCTTGTT
Organism: Diplazon laetatorius; assembly: GCA_963662125.1. Lineage (NCBI taxonomy): Eukaryota > Metazoa > Arthropoda > Insecta > Hymenoptera > Ichneumonidae > Diplazon > Diplazon laetatorius. The sequence goes on along the minus strand of OY759161.1, from coordinate 10,699,361 downwards.
TCCCATTTCAATAACATGAGATTTTCAGACTAATTCGGTAATTATTTTTTCGAGTTGTCCCTAAGCAAGCGGAAAATTCTTTATTCACATGAATCTATTGTTAATGGGTATATCTACTCGTGAATTTTTTTACAAGACGTAAGCACAAGAAAATTTCAATTTGTGTTGAAATCATTGTCTTTAAAAAAACCACCCCCATTAAGGACCACCCTAATATATATATGTATATGTACATGACGCTACATCGTTCACCACGCAAACGAACGGCGGCACGTGGGAAGACGTGATTCGAACGGCTTAGGAGAGACGCGTCTCCGAGACCGTCGCGACGGTGGCGGCGGCGGCGGCGGCGGACGTTCGTGCGCGCACCGCCACCGCGCGAGGGGCCCGCAGTGGGGATGAGGAACTACCTGTTTGGCTCACTCGCGCACGAATTTATTTAGAACGAGGCGGCATGCCGCGTGAATCACGCGACTCGGAGAGTCCCGCGCCGCCGCCGCGTCTCTCTCTGCACGCGACCGCTCCTCTTTCCCCGTTTCTTACTGTGCTTCCCTCCCTCCCTCCCCCGCCCCTGCCGCGCCGTCACCGATCGTAACGGCCACTTTGGGAAAGAGACTAGAGAGCCGGAACGACGAGGATTCATTAATCTCAATTTAATTATCGGGATGGATCGTGAATAGTCTCATCATTCTCACTTTTTCTTGGTACCTCACACGCGGTATGAGGTTATAACGCTCCGGTTCAGTAATTGATATCGCGATGGATGTTGCATTACATTGTTTTGTTGTTGTTGTTTTTTTGTGATCGTTTGGGTGTAGGTTCCGACGGGGGTTGTTATTAAGGGTGGAAGTGGAAGGGTGTTCACGGCGAGAGAAGAACGGCGAAGGTGCGTGGGGCATGTTACTCGAGACGGGCAGGTTGGTGGCTGTGGCGGTGCTGCCATCTGGTGGAGAATGCTGGAAGTTTGTCGTCGAGAGGAGACTCCAACGGGGATGCTCGACGAGGGTCGATACGAGGATTTTTTTCACAGCGAGTTTTTTTGCCAATTAAATAATGTTTGTTAATATGTTTGTTGAAATCGAATAAGTAAATTAATGTTTACATGTGTAATCTATGAGATTTATTTATCTATTGATAAAATAATCTGTCTCTGAAACAACGAACAAAAACGACAGACAACAATGTAACGATACTAGTCAATACATTTAAAATGAAAATCTGTTTTCGTGAATTTAGGAAATTTGTAATTCATCGAAATCACTGCATAATGTTATTGAAACTTTTCCAGAAATATGCAGATTTGGAGAAAAAAACACCATTTGTTTTTATGATTATTATTTTTTTTACAAAAATAAAACAAGTCCTCGTTTTCTCTCGCCAAAGACGACTTTTCTTTAATTTTGAACGACCACCCTAATATAGGTACACACAAATGAAATGTGCGTCTACAGATGGACATGATTGATGAGCATGATTGAACGTCAATTTAATTCTTCCGGCTCGTAATGTTTTACACTTTCCCTTTACCGGAAAAAAAAATTATAAATGAACGTGTTGGATGTTCCAGCAACATTCAAGCATGCCTCCTCTCGAATATCATTAGACCACGGATAAACGTCTCTCAATCCACATGCCGGAATGACAAATAATCCCGATAAAATAATCGCAGTTATATTCGAGAATTTCAATGACGGGGGGGGGGGGGAAGTCGTGTAGTAATAACAGCACGGGGCTCGTTTAGTCGCCGGTATATACGTTCGCATTCACTTATCGGCTTTGCGAGCCGCCAACATATATGTATATACATATAAATATATATGTATATGTATGTATGGTCGTAATGCGAGTTGAGAGCGTGTGCGTATGCGTGTAACGAAATTGGTCGTAATAAATTTTCGCACTTCTCCGACGTACGGTGTTGGCCAAGCCGCGTGAGAGGTTCCTCGTGCGTTTTACGCGTGTGTGCGGCGCGAGATATTTGCGCGAGACAGTGCATGAGCACGTATATGCGTTTGAAAACGTGCACAGGGTCTTCGTGTTTGTATTGAGGTGTGTTGAAAAAGGTGAAGTCTTTCAATTCTTTCTTTTTTCTTCTCGGAGAAAAAGGAAAAAATCTCACTGAATCATTTTTGTAGAGAATTCAATTTCCTACAAAAAAGGTTATTTGCATTATCGTCGTATCTCACATAGTTTCCGAGTTATTATGAACTTTATCGAAGCTTTTGACGAACATGCGACCTCAACTTGACGATTCACCGCAGAATTCAATCACTGGAAAATGTTTTCAATTGGCATCGAAGAAAAAAAATATAAACTGTCAGGTGCCAAAAATCCTATGTTAATCAAATGGCGAAATTCGAGGGCTTTGGGGAGGTACTTAGAATTGGTCTACGAGGCTGGGCCTTCGGCTACCTTAAAAATTATTTATTTAGAGACATTTAAGCCCATGGGAGGGACAAAAAAATGTTTGACCCCAAATAAGGACCACCCTCATATATATATAACATGAAAAAAAAATGGTTAACTCCGTTAAAAATTGCAAAACAAAAATTATTTCCATTGTAAGTGACCTTAATACTATGTTTTGCACTTACTTGACATCCCCAAAATTTTTCGTTTACCTTGAAAATAAATTGCAGCAGTAAAATAAAAACAAAATTACGTGTTAATCAAAGGCGAAATCGAATTCGTCAAAGCGGAACCTCAAAATATTGTTCGATCGGGCTGAAATGTTGACACATGTCTTCTGACAGCATATCAATTACAAATGTAGGAACTGCCAGATAAATCGAAAAACTTTGCCTTTTTTTAAACACACCCTAATAGATATATATGTGTATTTATTCCTATATATATATATGTTTATATATACGTGAAGTTTTTGCTGTTATGCGCGTTTTCAAGACGTTGCGGATATGTGAGTATCGGCGCGAAAGGCTGTTTGCCGCGTGTGGCGGCTCATTCGCTCCATTTGCAGAGGCTATCGGCCCGACGAAGAGTCTCGCGTTACCACCTGTTGCCCCGCGATGCTGCCCGGGACTCCGACGATGAACCCTCGAGTCATTAGCTCTGCCAGGGGGTCGTCCGTATACGTTCGTACACCGCACGTATCACGCCTACCTCCTCCGCGGCTCGGCCGATCGTCGTGGCCGGATAAAACGTCTGCTATCCGCCCATATACCAGACTCCGCCGATGAACCTTCGATAATTCGTGAACGTAATTTTGTTTTTCTTCTTATTTTCCAACCTCACACGATAATAAACCCTCGAGCAATATAATTTTTACCGAAAAAAAAATACATTAATGAATTATTAATTTCCGGTATTTTTTTTGCTCTGATTATTATTATTATTATTATTTTTAATTCTTGTCGATTGTTCAATTATTAAATTCATCTGGATTATTTTTCTAATTCAAATTTCATATTGATTAAACCAATTTTTTCTTCTTTTTTTTGAGTTAATTAACGTGGGAAAAAAAAATAAAATCAAAATTCTTTTCCGTCAGCGATTTACAAAACTTCTCGAAAAGATCGAACATTCGATTGTAAGTTTATAATCGTTCGCGAGCGATAAATCCGGGGGATCGTAAATAAACGTCGTGACAAATTAAATTTAACATCGTTTGATTGTCATAAATTTGTTAGTCGAGAGTAGGTAACGACGAGGGTTGCCTCGTTAATAACACGAATTCTCAAAACTATTATGGGACATGAATTTTCAATAAATATATATATATATAGAGGGTATCCCGTGGATGCGATCGGCGTGCGTCTGTGTCACCACGAAGAGACACACGGGATGAAAAAAGAATTATATATACATGTATATATATATAGATTTATATTACAACGCGTCAGTGAGTAGTGAACCGCGCGCGAAGACGATTTTTTTGATAGCGGTCCAACTCCGCGGGTGGTTGACGAGATCTCGAGATAACGCGCGTCACGAGGCATCGCTCGTACTGCTACTAACTTCTATAACGTCTCTGCTATATTTAAACACACACATACATAAATATACGTATACATAAAACCTGTATAACGTCTGTATAACGATGCTCGAATCCTTCACACGGGGCAAAGAACGCTCGATGATTTTTTACCACGTTGCGAAAATTCCCGACATCGTCAGCGTGTTGCCAAATGTTTCGATCAAATCGTGTTTCTCAGCTTCGTAGGCAGGGATGAACATTCATTCCATGAAAATGGAAATTTATTAAATATTTCGATAGATACATTGTTGAATAATTATTTTCGTAAATTTGGTCATGATTGTTACGTAAATATGAAAATATTGTTTCATGCATGATAATTAATCATAGTTATTTGTTTCATACAGTATTTAAAATACGTTTGTGACACGCTGTGCGTAAAAGTGCGCTTTTACGCTCACTTTGTTAGCTTCAAACCACATTTCCACACCTTGTGACATAAAAATCTATACGACACTCGTGCGAAAAAAAATTTCTTGACTCGTGTGATTGCAACACTCGCCTTCTGGTCATGCTGCTGCAAACTCACACTCGCCAGAATTTTTTTTTTTTTTTTTCGTACTAGTGTCATAATGTACTATTTCATCGGAGCGATAGCGATCCCAGGTTGTAGAGTAAAACCGGGTGGGATGGCTGAAGACTGCCTTCTATCAGTTCTACTTTTTCCATTCCAACTTTTCCCAGTTCTACTTTTCCGAGTGTTCATTTTTCCAGTGTAACTCATCGTTGATTGGTTGGTTCATTTACTTGAGCCAGCAGAAAATGAATAAACCAACCGACCAACGAACGGCGAGTTATACTGGAAAAAGTATGACTGGGAAATGCAGAACTGGGAATAGTATAGGACTGATGGAAGGCGGACTTCAACCATTCCAATCGGGTGAGTTTCCACAAGTGTCCAGCCAAGTTTACGCTTATGAATATCATCAAACACGGAAAATTCGTGAGTTCGTTAACCGAGACAATCAGCTCGTATGGATTTTCGTGTTTCCCTGGATGATATTTTGTTGCGGATTCAGGACAGAGATACGATCTCGTGAGTTTTCGAAGACGCGCATGCGCGCGCGCGTGAGTTTTATTACTCGCTGCGGGCGTTCCAATCGCAATCTCACGTGTCTGCGAACTGATGCAACTCGGTTGTGCATATATATATACATTTATACGCTATGAGACAGCGGGAGCTCCACATTTACAATTTTTGTGTTCGTGTGTGTTTGTGTGTGGAGAGAGCGACGCGAGTCGTCAAAACTCGAGAGCGGCAACAAATTTTTATCATCGTTAGAGATTCCCGCGGTCGTTCGTTCGGAGCCGCGAAAGCGAATCGCTCGCATCGAGTGTGATCTTCCTCCCGCGTTTCGTCGCCACTCGATCTCTCTCTCTCTCTCTCTCTCTCTCTCTCTCTCTCTCTCTCTCTCTCTCTCTCTCTCTGTCTCTTTTTCTCGTTTTTACGGACTCGCGTCCAATTTCGTGATTTATCGTTTCGCATTTTTATCCCCGTCGTTCGTATTTCACTGTCTCTTTGCTACGAATGTGTCCCGTCAACGCGTCCCGGCACCGTCACGACGAAATTACGGCAATACGTTCTTAAAAAGCGGACACGTTCGTAAAAATACGTTTCGCCCGGGAAAAAGCGCGAAAAAAAAATTTTGAAAACGAAAAAAAACAACGCGACAACAGCGTCGGCCTCATATTTTTCGACTTTTCTATTTTCAGCCGATGACAATGACATTCCTTTGACTTTTTACGATATTATCGCGCTTGATGCTCGCGCGAAAAAAAAAAAAAACAAAAGAAAAAAAGCCGTTCGGTCGTCGTATTTTTACGAACATTTTTAACCTTTTTAAGAAAAAGATTTTTTCGCATTTTTTTCTTCTTCCGAGCTCGCGATCTGGCAGCAACAAAAAAAATGGATGCCCGTCTCAGATCGTAAATATTTTTTCGAAATTTTTCACGTTTTGTGTCAAAAAATAAAAATGAAAAAAAAAATTAAAAAAAAAAAAAAAAAACAAAAAACGACAACGAATGAAAAAAAAAGAAAAAAAACGTAGCTAGGAAAACCATCGTAAACGTTTGTGCGTGCCATGCGATGTTAGGGGAAAAAAATTTAACCCTCTCGCGAGAGGTCGCGTCGAAGCGCAAAAAAGTTTACGTTTTTGTTTTGTTTTTTTTTTCTTTCGTCCAACCTACGAATGCTTCGACGCTCGAATGGGGAAAAAAAATTACGAGAAAAAAAAAACAGAACGACCATTCGCAGGCTACACGTTGGATTTCAATCGTCGCGGTTCTGTGTGAAAAAAAATCGGCCCATCTAATTGGCCGTTATTAGACACGTTGGAAAAAAAAGGGTTATTGGCCATCGCGACCAGCACGGCAGCGACCATCGGTCGGCCGTGAATGGTTTTTTTCGTCCTTTGGGGAAGCACAGCCCCCGCCTCCGGACCGGGCTATATCCGGGTTCTTCGCGGCAACCCTTTGCCCCGTCGCCCAATTCTTCCGGGTTTCAGCATTGTGCAAGCTCGCCCGTGCACAATGCGTGTCGTTTACAGTCGCACGTTCTCGCGTCTTCGACGACGTGGAATCACGAGGAATAATAAAGTTTCGGAGAGCCGTCGAAGGGTCGATGATACTCGCGACCCTCGGGCGTCGCTATATCGTGATTATTTAATTGCATATTTTGCATGAGGCTTTGTGACGAAGTGCGACCTAATTTTTTTTTAAGTTACATTCTTGGGACGCATTTTTTTTTATTGAAAAAAAAAATTGAATATCAAATTTTTTGCATTACAAAAAATATTAAATATCAAATTTTTTGCATTCGAATAAATATTAAATATCATTTTTTGCATTGAAAAAAATATTTAAAAATTGGTTTTTTTAATATTACGATTCGCACGCGTAGCTGAATACTTTTTTTACACGACACAAGTATTTTGAAACACACGATCTTTACACGGATCAGATACGACAACCATTTTGGTTTCTAATCCTTTTAACAAAAGTCACACTAGACCAACCTAAAATATATCACCTCAACTTCAATAAAAATAGGACCTTAGAATTAAAAAGCATTTGTAACAATTCTAGTGAAAATTTTTGTTTACAGTTTTTCAAAAATATTTTTATTAGCACATTAAAAATGATATTTTGGGTATTATAAAAATGTATACTTGCAGAAAAAAAAAGTTTGAAAGATGCTTGATAAATCGCTGCCTCAGATAATGCATTTACGATCGTTATTAAATTTCCGGAAAATTCGAATTGCGAACGATCGCACGCCAAAAGAAATTCCAAACGCAGTACAATAAAACGCAATAATAATATATCGTGCGTTGCACTCTGAAAAATGTCGGTCGATACATTACACTCGTGCCCGAGTATCATGGTCTCCGGGTTGTGCCCCGTGCCATTGTCGGTCACTTATTATTAGGCCTGAAAAGGGTTAATCTCTGGCGAGAAGCGATAATCGTCCTGGCCGACGGACCCACTGCGTGAAAGGGTTAGACCTGGTTAGGTTAGACCTGTCTGGAAACAGTTATACCCAGAGCAGCTTACGAGAAAAGGGTTGTGTGGGGGGAGAGGGGGTAGGGGGCACGTGGCACGTCTTCGTTCCGAATAATAACGTGCAATAATCCGGGCAATGGATATCCCTCGCTTTACGTAAAATAATAATAGCCCCCACATTTCATTTTATCTTCTCCTTCCATTTTCTGTCATCGAAAATAAAATAAATTGATGATAATAAAAAAATTACTCGAGACTGTGGACGCAAATTGATTGAATTGTTTATTTGTTTACACGAAAATAATTATTTCAAACCCGGTTGCAAATTTAGATAATTCTCAAACAAAAATAGGAAAACAATTATAGCCCCTCAACATTTCATTTTATCTTCTCCTTCGATTTTCTGTCATCACGAATTTTGAAAAAATAGTGATAAATAAATTACTCGAGATTATGCACGCAAATTTATTGAATTATTTATTTACACGAAATTTTCCAAAGACAGCTGCAAATTTTTCATAATTTTCAAATATTACGAAAATCAATATTCCCCCCCCCCCCCGCCCGCTACCCCTGTTGCACTGTAAATGTAAAAGCGTCGATTTTTCATGCCGAAATATTGTCAACGACAATGAAGAAAATGCGAAATCGTTGTACGCGCGAATATTCGGAGAGCAAAGGCAAACGGCCGTAAACCGATGGTACAACGTTGTGTCGTAGCGAACATGTCGAACGGTCGAAAATGTGTGCATCGGTATATCTGGTCATCGACGATGGCAAAAATTAGCGAGTACTCCGTGCGGATATAATAACGGCGGTTTGTGCGAGGGTTGAGGTCGTTTCGAGTCTGCGAAAAATTTTACCTCTTCAATTAGGGTTAAAATCGTAAAATTTTCGTGGTAGGGTTTTCGCTCGTCCTTGGTGGATTCCCTAAGCCTTTGCGACGCAGGAGTTGTGTGCACACGGACTGTATGCAAATGGTCGTCGGGTAGTAAATTTGATGGATTACGGCTCTCGGGAGACCCACGTCCGTTTCCTCGCGGGAGAAAACGTTTCTTCGTCAACGAAGAGAGAGAGAGAGAGAGAGCGAAATTTTCGAATGCGATATCCTTGCAAATTCGCTTGTTCGAAACGTGGCAATTTATATATATACTCATGTATACATATTTACATTTGTTTATATACATTTGTACTTGCAGTTGGAGAATAAAATTTCGCAACAACTTCCTTTTTCGCATTCCTCACAAATATTTTCCGTAAATTTCACATAATATTTATTATAAAAAAAATAAAGAAACATTTTTTGAAAAAAAAAAAGTGGAAAGAAGGGGGAATGAGAAGAAGGGTCGGAAAAGTGTTTACGAAATCGAAAAAGCGAGGTGAAACAGTCGTTAGTAGGAAAGACCTTCGACGGGGAACCTCGTAAAAAGGCTTGGCCACCATAAAAACCGCTACTTTGGCTCGTGGGCGAAAAAATGAAAAAAAAAAAAAAAAACGAAAAAAGAAGAAAAAAAACAGTACGGTGGACTTGGTCGGTCGCAGGGTTAGCGAATTCGACGCGTGGTCGTCCGGTAGGGGTAGTTCTTCACGGCAGTATAAACGCCGGTATTGGCGGAAAGGGGGGGGGGGGCGAGGGGGAAACCGCAAACATTTTTTTGGCGAGTTGCAGTTTTTTATTTTTATTATTTTTTTACCTGACCCGAAGGTGAACGGGGAAGTTCAAGGGGTTGGAGGGTTTTTTCTCGTTTTTTTACCTCGCTCCTCGCCGACTTGGACGGGGGCGGGGGCTGTTAAGTCGTAAAAAAAAAAATACAAAAATACAACTAGAAGGGTCAAGTTCGCAAGGGTTGTAAAAGGGTGCACGATCGTCTGTCCACGGTACCCAAAGGCCTGCGAAAAAAAAAAAAAAAAATGTCCGCATGAAGGTTGCTTAAAAATCTCGAGAAAAAACCCCATAAACCCTTGCAATCGTCGTGGTCGTCGTTCGGACAAGATGTTTTACTCATTTTTTCTCGTTTTTTTTCTTTTTCTTCGTCACCGGATCTCAACTGCTTCTCGCGACAGTAAAAAGAGTTGTAAAGATCGTCGAGGGCGGTTCTCCCCATTCCCCTTTCAAACTTTCGCCAAAAAATTTCGAGGTAACAAAAAACTTTCACTTTTTCCCTTTTTCACGCATCCTTTTACCAACGTGAATTTTCCGTGGGCACGTGGTGTATACGAAGGCGGGGCGAAAAAAAAAAAAAAAACACGTTGGAACAATGAAAATTTTGCAAGGGTTGTAAAGGGGTTGTGAGTAGTTTACCCCGTTGCTAAACGACGAACTTTGGTTCGGTGCGGCCAAGTTGAAAAGGATTAGAGGTTGGAGCGAGACCGCCAGCCGAACTTCGACCATCGAGGTAAACCCTTTTATTGGTGATCAGCGACGAGCTTTCTGCTCAACCCGCTCCGCGGCATTTACCCTTTTTAAAACTCGGTGTCGTATTTTTTTAAAGAGTTTTTTTTTTTTTTTTTGCCCGTGACACGGCGTGGTGCCTGCCGTAAATAAAAAAGAAATAAAAAAATAACGCGAAAGGATGATGCCCGGCACGCGCTTCGGCCGACCGAAAACCCGACACGCGATGATATTTTTTTTTCCCCACCCCTTTTTCCGCAAACGTGCGTTTTATTCTCCCAAGTAAAAAAATTATATATAGTCCATATATGAACTCTCTATAGGGTTGGGCATATATAGTTTATATATTAATTATACATAGACTATATATTCACTATAGATGAACTATATATAATCTATATATATAAACTATATATCCCCAATCCTATATATATATTTTATACATAGGCTATATATAATTTTTTTGCTTGGGCTTTTTTATTTCGCATTTTACCAAATTACGGAAAACCACGGAAGCATATTTATTTACATATATATATTTACGTTTTACGATATTCACGAGAATGCAAATGGGTAAAAATTTCGTCGTGACGTGAATGTAGATCATTCGTGTCTTTCGAATATCATTTTTTCATTTTTTTGTTCTTCAAAAATGACACGTTGGCAAAGTTTGTTCGAAAGTTCCCACACATCGCGAGCTCGTGTTTCGCTCGATTGAACTTTGATGGCAATCATTCGGCTTTGTGACGCTCGACGACTCGCGGTTATGTACGTGATGCCGCACACACACACACACACACACACATACATACATATATAATATATATATATATATATATAAATAAATACAGGCGGATTCTCGTCCGCTCGAGTTTTTTGGTCCCGTGTCGATCGTGGCCTCTCTGCCGTCCCGTCGTCGGCGTTCCAATGCGCCGCGCAGCCGTATCGCGTTGCGGCTCACGTCCGAACGAGTTACTTACACGTCCGCTATTTGCTCTCTGTTGCTCTCTCGTCCGAGCAAAATTTTTACCTTTCGCCGGGGCGCATCGTGCTCAATTTGCACTTCATTTGTTTCGTATCGGGTTGCCCGGTTTATTTTTCATGGCACGTGGTGTGCTCTCCGGCAATGGGCGTTTCGCGGATTCACCGTGTTATCCCCCCCCCCCCTTGCCCATCCACCAACCTCAACCCCGTGGGAGACACGAATGGTTCGCGTGTGGAAACCCCGACGATGCATCTGATATAATATTGATCAGGAAAATTAGCTAGACTCGAGGATGCATGACACGTACACACCCAGCCAAAAGTACGCTAGTCTGATGAGATACTTCGATTATATAACATCGAATCATCATCGAACATCGCGAGACAGATGTTGTCACATCTTGTATCGTTTTTTTTTTTTTTCACCCTTATGAATCGTTAATTTTGCATTTGATTTGCATTTTTTCGTGGACTATTTTGAGGCTTATTTTGTTTTTGTCAAAAGTAGAGCCTTTCGAGAGTATCCAGTTGAATTTGTAGACTGATATAATCGACAATGAGGAAGTTTCGATTTTTTATAAAAAATAAATCGCCATTCTTGCGGCTCTTTCTACTTTCAGAATTTTCGTTTTTCCAAGTTAATATTGAATTTGGTTACTCGCGGCCAACTTGTTTGGGATAGAGGTCTCGAAGTTTCGAATTTTCAATGTTTCGAAGGCTCATAAGTTCGACATTGCTTCATTCAAATTTTAATGTTTCGACCTTGCACGGTTCCGAAAGTCCATTAATCCGAACGGGCAAAGTTTCGAACGGTCATATAGTTTCGAACAAAAAAATCGAAATGCAATTTGTCGAAAGCGCAATTTTTCGACGGATCACGGATTCGACGCGCCGATGTTTCGGCGATTCAATATTTCGACGGACCAAAAGTTCGAAACGTATATATACGTACAGTGGCGTGAAGATTGCGGGAGCTGCAATCTTCAAACGGTTGGAACGACGAGCTGCTACGCCACTATACCTATATATACGTTGTCGAACTTTTGTCGGAGATTTGATTTTTCGATAAATTAAAATTCTAATAAAAAAAATTCGGACTTATGAGCTTTCGAAACATTGAAAATTCGAAACTTCGAGACCCTGCACCCCGTGTAGTTCGATGTAGTTGGGCACAGGTGGGTATAGCCATCATATCGTTTCCATCTTCAACAACACATTACTCTCGTCGCAATAACGACGATTTTATAAAATCTCCAAATGGCCATTACCACTCACACTTGTCGACCATCGTTCTCGCGGACCCCCTCCCCCCCCCCCTTCGCCCCCCCCCCATTGACCCCTGGGGCGAACGTTTGCGATAAAACGCAAAACCTCATCGCTAATGTCTTTCGCGTTAAATGCGATGCGTTAACGCGGCCCAGCGAACGAGAGAGAGAGACCATCGAACACACATTTTGCAAAACATGGGGATGTACGACTGTCGGATAATTCACGCCTACGCGCAGACGCCGCGCGCGCGAGGTGGTTCGTAAGATCGTCGCGTCTCTCTCTCTTACGAGCACGACGGCCACGCGTCGTAATCGCTTCGGGGTTTTTACACCTTGGCTTCGTGCGGAATGTGTGGGCCACCTTTCTATGATATACACACGAGATGACTCGTGACCCCCCGCCGCGTGTGGCATCTCGTGGCTAATCGCGTCGATAGCGTTTCTCGAGACGACGGACACGATGATGCTCCGCTCCATGGGAATCGTCGAAAACACGCGCGTCCACGATGCGCGCACGACAAGCCCCCGTGTCTCTCGCGATACACGTCTTCGAGGTCGGATCACTCGCGCATGATCATCGTCCACACACACACACACACACACACACACACACACACACTCGACGTCCTACGCGATAATCTCGAAAATTCCATTTGAACGTGGTTCTACACACAGTCGTGCGCATCTCGTCGGAAAAATCAACCACGAAGATTTCGAGATCTAATGACGTGGTGAATTAAGCCTTCTTACCCGCTGCGATCTTTTTTCTTCTTTTTTTTCTTTTTTTTTCGTTCTTGTTTTACCGAGCACGTGCATGAATATATGAATTCTACGAAAGGTTACGCTTTTTTGTTGTTGTATAATTGTTTTGGTAAATGAATTTTAATTTTTGTTTTTTTTTTTCGGTCTTGTTTTACTGAGCACGTGCATATGAATATATAAATTCTACGAAAGGCTACAATTTTTTGTTGTTATATAATTGTTTTTGTAAATGAATTTGAATAAATAAAAAAATTTAACTAATTTTTTTTTTTAATGAAACGTGATGATTTAATTCCTGGTGATGTTTTCGAAGTTACAGACAGTTGAGATCTTAATCTTGTTTGGTCTTTCGGGGCTTAGAACCGAGGTGGATCCGTGAAATATGCAAAAATATGGAAAATCAGAGATCGATAATAATTTAAAAAATTAGAGATGAAGAAATTTTTGGAATGTAAATTCAAAGATTAAACTTGTGATCGGTATTTCAACATTAATCGTGTTCAAAGTCGGAAACTTTTGACACAACAGTCGCCTTGGAATAGACCAAATAAATTGTTACAAAATGAAGAATTATATATTCAAATGTAACAAATGAATTTCAATTTGAAAATGTTGCATAAATAACACAGGCCAACGAAATTCCATCGATTTTAAGAGTCAAGACAAATGACGGACGATAATTGTAGGTACAAAAAAACGTTTATTTTTCTGCAAGTTCAAAAACAAGTTATTTGGGTCTTTTAGCTGTTTCTCTCGAAAATTGCAGCTAATCTACTATCTTTGGATCCGGATTCGTGTTCTACGGAAAAAAACTATAACAATCGACTATCTCAATTTTTTTTCTGTTGGCCTGTGTAATTAAAAAATTCTCAAAAAAAATATCCATCGATTCGAAAAAATGTGTGACAACGAAAATCATGACTTTAAAAATGCGTTCAATTCACGATACGAAGGTGAAAAATGGAAATGCGATCGACGAGCATCGACGATTGTTATTGACGAAGAACCAAGCGATCTCGGTATGTCGCGCGACACGAATTTGCCAACCTCGTCGTACGACTCCGTAAAAACGTACATAAACACGATAATTCACCCAGAGCGCAATGCGCATTCGTCCCTGCAATAAATAGTAATTCGCACGACCTGCTATAAAACTACGTCTCGAACAATAAAGTGTTTACAAAATTAATTTTACTACTCGAACACGGCGGTATACGAGCCACTCGTGTCAGAAGCGAGAGGGTGTGCGAACGGTGGTGGGGGATGGAAAAACTCAACATCGACGATTGGGCCCATTGACTAAGTACCTACGCACACACAGCAATGACTGCGATTCATCGCCAGGTAGAAAAAGAAAGTTTATATACACGTTAACACTCGTGATTCGATAGTTCGTTTTCGTCTTTGTAGTTCTTGGTGAAATATGAAATAATCGGTGCTTCGACATACGATTGAATATTAACAATTTTCGTCAGTCTAATTTGCAAAATAAAGAACTCGATCATTGACAATTTAAATAGTCAATCGAATTTGCAAAAAGATTTCACACTCGACATCATTGAATATCCGTGAGATAATAAATAAAGGGTTTAAAAAATAAGTCGCGCAAGCATGACGAAGGATCGATAATCGTTGTTATAGCCGACATCTCGACTAGCCACGAAGAACGATAAATCAAATGGTATATCTCGCGGATGGAAAAGAGCCATTTTGTACGGGTTTACATCTCGAGTCACAATCTATCGACGATCGACTGACAATACGATTTTGGCGATTGATCGACCACACGAGACAAGCAACGACGTCGTGTCCCCGTCGTTCTTCACGGAGAGATCATCGTTTTCTCGTGCGACACGGCTTCGTAACGAGTCCCGATCGTTTTCGTCGATTGAGAAACGTTATTGCGATGACGACGACATTCCAAAATGATATGCGGGCACCAGCCCCCTTCGTCCGACTTCGTAGAGGACTTCAAAAAAAAAAAAAAGAAAAGAAAAAAAAATACATTTCAAATAGGATATTCGGTTCCGTGGGTCGCGCCGTCTCGGTTTCTCAGGGTGGGATTAATGGCTCGCGGCCATTTAATCCGACATTATTAATGATCCTTGATTCTGCGTCTCGTCTCGCGAGGGGTACCTCGCCACGTTGGCTCCGCAGGACCATTCGAGATTTTCTTACGTCGGGCTTTTGAACCGTTCGGGGACCATGAAGAAGCCACTACGATGGATCGGAGACGAGAGATATCCTCCTCGGAAATATTTTATATGTATTTGTATATATATATATATATGTGTGTTTCGCATATCGCAACCGGGTAAGCCCTATTCAACCCTGGCTTACGCACGACGAAGATTCTCGATGGCTCGCCAGTAAGAAACTTCCCTCACTCGAAATTAATCGACGTCTTATCATAATAATTTTATTCAACCCATTCACACGCGACTCTTCATCGTGACATAATGAACCAAAAAAAATGGAAAAAAAAGAATCAACGACAAAATCCAGTTGGACAATGGAAAAAAAAAAAATTTTCGTCGTCCACCAGATTTCCATTTATTCGCAATTTGAGATTTTCGAGTTTTTTTGTTTCATTGTCGTGACGAGAGTATGTTTTTTTCGTTCTGTCTGAAAATCCGTCGTGATTTGAGAAATTTTCCGTGACTATGAGGAACAACGGGCTTGCTCCTCAGATTTTGTGAAATGAAAGTGGTATTTCAAATACTTTTTCGACAAAATTATTATTGATTGTTGCACTTGAAATAATCATTCGTGGGAATTATTTTTAATTCTCACATGCATCTCACAATATTAATTGTTATATCATAATCAATCAGAGTTATTTGTTGTGAAAAGTACTTTCGAATACGATTTTCATTTTATGAATGCTTATATCTGATTATGAGAGACTGGATTTGTTGCTCGGTTTTCAACCAGACAGGGGTCCAAAAAAAGAATTCATTAAATAACGGTAAAATACAAAATAAAATTAAACACAAGGCAGGAGAGTGGAAAAGTTTATAATTGTCGATAGATGTGAGAGAGTACTCAGCCTTCTGGTTTACTCCTTGAGGGTCTGATAGATGTTGCTTCGGTCGGATAAAAAAATATGACCCCAGGCTTTCTCGCCTCTCATCGAAATAAAGAGTAAGACGAAAAAAAAAAAAAAAAAAAAAAAAAAAACATCCGATGCATACGAAACCCGACGTTTTATGGAAATTTTGTATGTTTCCTTTTTTTTTTGTTTTTTTTTTTTCACAGAATATTATCGGAAGTTTGAACGTGAAAATTTATCTCTGCACTCGGTTGAGGTCGTTGCTCGATTATCGAGTATCGGGTTCGATAAAATGTGATCGTAACGGGGAAAGAAAGAGATGGAGTTACCACGCGTAGCGTTTGTATATATTATATATATATATGTGTGTGAATTCGGTACAGGTGTCCGTGACGCTGTGAAGCTGCCGTTCTGATCCACGGCCATGCTCCCATCGTCCTCCCAGTCGTTCTGAATATTGAATGTGAATGTATCGATTATGCTAACCGTCGGCATGTTTAAACCATGGGAAAACTCGGTGGATCCACGGTTTCTCCAAAGTGCAAATAGCTCGTGGGAAACATCCGAGACGTCGCGATCGTAGTTCACATTTTTTTTTCATCGAATTTTCCGCATCTCGAAAAATTCCAAAATATATTTTTAACAAACGTGTTGTTTCGGTTTCTCTCGATGAGCAATCGATATTCGTTGATCAAATCTTCACGATTAACTTATCTCGTCGTCCAACACCGCGTCCATCGGACTCGTTGATAAATCGGTTGGGTTTGAGAATCTCTATGCTGAAATCTGTAATTTTTTTATTCGGTTTTCAATCGATTATCGAAATTCTTGTAATTCCGCGTTGTTGAGACTGTCAATTTTTTTGTTATCTATATATTGTAATCCAAAAATCTGTTAATCACCATCGGCTTATTCCTCTCCGAAACAATCAAACACATCGAATTTGAAAAAAATCCCAATTATATCGTCACTAACTCACCGAACTTTCGTTCCATTCTTTCGAGACCATTTGCAGTCCTTTACGGTGCGGACATTCCGTCAAACGGGGCCGTCCACGTCCAGGTGCCGAAATTCCATGCCGTACACACCCCGCGCCACGTTATTTCATCGATGCCGAGTGTACGTACACGTGCCGAAAAAAAGTAATCGTAAATTCAATTACCCCGTTGCGAAGAATCGTCAACCAGGCGTCAGTTACAGTCACGTGACGGGAGACAAAGTTTCGTTTCTTGTCTTTTTTTTTGTCGTATTTTTTCGAAAAAAAAAAAACTTTTTTTCTCGTCACATGTCGTTGGTCCGTATCCTGCGGGGTCCTTCTAGCATAATTCCAATTACCTTGGTCTCGTCTCGAGCGCGTCACCCAGCGGCCTCATACACACACAGAGCAATCGGCATTAATTAGCCGGAGTCTCGAGTGAAAGAGATAAGACCGACGACAACGAGACAAAAAAAAAACGAAGGAAAAAGTAAAAAAAAAAAAAAATAATGTATTTTTGTAAGAGAAGTCCCGACACTTTGTCAAGCCCCCGGGGTAAAGTTGCAGCGCATGCGTAGTCGTGCTCTGTCTTTCGTACGTTTTTTGTTTTTTTTTGCAAATTTTTTTTTACCGCATATGGCTGTTTCAATCCGAAACGTTGACTTCCTCGTTCCCGAGTCGTCGAAAACAGGTTTTTCACGAGACAGAAAAAGCGGCCGAATAAAAAAAATTAAAAAAAAAAAAAAAAAGGGTTACGAGTGTACGACAAAACGCGACGAGCGTTCGAGGGGTGCAAGTTTCGGTTCGTTAATTTCGTGAAGCGACCGCGTTAATTGTGGGTAGCCAAGTGTCTAATAGGAATAATATGATAATTTGGGGAGAGTGGAGAACGAAGCTTTGGAGGAGGGGGGATTGGCCCATTGGAGTGAGTGGGGTTCGTCGCGACTGTACGAATAAGAGTTGCGGTTCGAGTCACGGGTCTCGAATCGAAAACTGTTTACTCCCCAATGTGAGAGTCAATATTTGCTCGAGCACCCTTTCACGAAGGGGATTTTCGGTTTGAGATGCTAATTGTCACGACGAAGAGTCTTTTTTTTTTTGGTTATCCGTGTGCTGGGTGGTAACGAAGCATGTCGGGGTGCTTTCGGGGTGCTTCGGGTATTCGAATCGAATCTGTGTGGTTACGTGATTACACGACAGACCGGAGCTAAGCAATCCTTTCTTTTTATCATGATAATAATAATAATATATTTAGACTTGAAGTATATAAAAGTCTTATTGAATATTGAATTAAACTATTGAAGGATAAAAAATAAAGATGATAATAATGATAATAATGATATTTAGACTTCAAGTCTAAAAAAAGTATATTAAATATTGAATTGAATAATTAAACGAGAAATAAATATCATAATAATGATAATAATAATATTTAGACTTAAAGTCTAAAAAAGTGTATGAAATATTGAATTGAATCGTTGAAATAAAGATGGAATAAATTTGAATAAAGACGAGAAATAAAGAAATAACGATAACAATAGCAACAATAATAATAATAATAATAATGATAATGATTGAATGTTGGTCGAATAATTTCCCACCAAAAAAAAAAAACGACAATGGAAGTAAGAAGAACCGTTTGTTCGAGTCGACGACTCACACACTCTGACACGGTCCCCATAAAACTAATGGTTCGTTACCGCACGAGTCTTTTGCACGTCGTGGCTTAATCCTCACGGTAAAGATAACTCTCTCGTTGGATCTTAATGAACGTGAGCATCGTGGTAAATATTCTGAAAGCGTAACGGTTATCGGCAATTCAACCAACGGCTGTAACACATGCAGGAAGACCTTTCGTTATGGAAGAAAAAAAACACATGGAAAAAAGTGCGTGCCTTGTTTATATGCATGACTATTCATTGAATATTATCTTGATGATGAAAATTGCCAACAGTGGCTGTAGCAAAATGAGTAAAATTGTATATATTTTTTAATCAAATATTCCATATTTTCTTTCCTGCAAATTGCACTTAATTGAAATGAAAATAAACAAAGGTTTTTTCACGGAAATTCTGTTGGCTAACATTTAAAAAATAACAACTAATTTAATTTATTTGATGGATGCGAGCTTTGTCGAAGGACGACCACTGTTTTATTTCTTTTTTTCTTTTTACGTTTCGCTCCTGGATTTGAAGCCTCTTTAGATGTTATTTTTTTCAATTTGACTGAAAATGGTGTAAAAATGTAATCCCAAACACAAGTGCCGTTTTTCGGAAATAATATTTTATCGACATAATTTTTTCAAAACTTTTTCAAAAACATCGACTTTTAATAACAATTTCAACCGAAATGACTTTACATAAAAAAATAGACATCAAACATGAAAGAAAACATACAACGTGCAACTTAACCTCAAAATGTGACATGCGGTTACAAGACATCCGAATAAAACATGGAAAAGCTAGCAATGAAAAGCAAAAAAAAATTGAAAAAATAAGATCCGAAGAGGCTCCAAATCCAGGAGCGAAACGTAAAAATAAAAAAAGTCCTTTTTATCCTTTTTCCTTTTTTCTGTCCTCCGCCAAAGCTCGCATTCATCAAAGTTACTTAACGGCCAAAGCATCTCAAACTAAAATAATTCAATTTATAATCAAGCAAAGATTTTTTTTTTTTGATTATTTGTCTCAAAAGATTAAGTCTCCATGGCAATAAACTTGATATACAAATCATGGTATCACTTTGATACTCGTTCCTCAAAACTCCAAAATCGTGTATCTTTGTACATTCCGTGATAAACATCTTGATAAACGTACAAATAAATCTGGGAACGGTCAGACGAATATCAACTGATACGTGAACTCACAACTTCACCCCCCCCCCCCCACCACTTATTTCTCCATTCGATCGAAATATTGTTTCACAAATGCAATCAGTGGCTTATTCCACCGCTCTGTTAGGCATAGTAATGGAATTTGCCGAAGATTGGCCGTGTCTGGCACAATACGAGCCCCAAGAGTGCGAGAGTCGATCACGACTGGTGCTTGTGTTGGGGGGTGACCGGTTCCACGGTTATACTCAACGTTTGCGCGTGTGTCGGTTTCGTATCACAAGCGAACAAGCGCCCATCTCGAGTCGGGGGTTCCCGAAGCCCTCTCGATACCGAATAATCAGCTACTGTGCGTTTCCACTTCGCGCAAGCACGCCGAATGGCAAAAAGTTTGCTTCTTCCTTCCTTCGAGATACACAACGCGCTTTGGAGTTTGCGAAAAAATTCTTCTCTCTTCCACATCCATTTTGCATCGTACAGCCTCCTCGATTACCGGCGCGGCGTCGGCACGAAAGATTGGCGTCTTCGGCGTTGGCCAATAACGCGCCGCGCCGCGTCTGCGCATGCGCGCGGCTTCTATCTAATATCAACGCAAATTACAATCTATTCGACGTAATTGGTTATTATATTACTCGGGGTATTGAATCACGAGAGGACAATTATTATCGGTTATCTCGCTCGTCGAACGATGCAAAGCATCGTTCGAATCGGTTGTAGATATATCTTCGTTGTTGATGTGTCTGTGTGTGTGTGTGGATATATTTCGTGTAGGTATTTCGCTGGTGCATCCAGCCACCGAGCATCCCTCAAAAATACTGGAGATTGATATTCGCGTCTATGTCGCTGCGATTGAGCTTTAATCTGGACGTCGATTTTTTTTTTTTTTTTTTTTTTTTTTTTTTCATTTTTTTATCACGATTCGACACAATCGACTTTGATTCAAGAATATCCTCGCACATCAGCCATCCTCATTTATTTATCTCAATACAGTCCGACCTCGGAATAAGAGACCAAAAGCCCCCAAGGAGAAGAGTTTTTCCCGGAAATCGCATACCCCCACCAGGCGCGCGCTCCGCGCTCTCTACCTCTGTCTGTCTCTTTCACTCTTTCCCGCATGCAATCCTCTCAACAAAAGACTCGCGCGAACGAGATCCACCTTATTGTTAGTGCATTCACCTCGCCCATGCAGAAACATTTTCGACTGCGCGACGTTAATATACTATTGAATATTATTTTGTACTTCTGTGTCTAAATCATAAAATGACTTACTCTAATAAACTTGTAGATTTTGTGTTACATTCACACACGCACACACACACATACTCACGCACGCATGCACACATCAATTTACACTACACGTTCACTCTATTTTGCCCGAATAATATCTCCCAGGCTAGTCTCTTAACCACGGGTCCGCGCACAAAATTCTCGAGCTCGGAGTTCGAGTCGGAGTGGGGGAAGCGCTCGAGTGAGAAACTGGGGAAAGTCTCTTATTGCCGAGTCTCTTATTTCGAGGTCATTAAGCTTGTTGCGTGGAGGAAATTCGTATATTTTTTAGGGTTAAGTACCCCCAAACGAAAAAACGGAATACTTACGTGATCATTCTGTCATGAATATGGCACGGAACCGACTTTTCGTTTTGTGTTTTTTTTTTTTTTGCTACAGGCTCGAAGAAACATTTGCCCGCGGTCGACGTGTAATAATCGATCTCGTACCGACGTGCACCCGATGCGTTCGCTCCACCACGCGCTTTTACCACCTACAATCAATGCATTACGCGCTTCGCTCGACGCTAACGAACGATTATGCAAATTATGTGTCTGAAGACGTTAATGTTGATACCCGTGTATCTACTGTGCAACATATATGTATGGATGTACATGATACGCGCAACCCGGTGGCCACTTTTACACGGTTCCGTTCATAATCGTCGCGAACACGTGGCGACACCGCGAATTTACCATTTTTAATTCGTATAATCATCAATTTTAAGAGTTTTTAACGATCGATGACGGTTTCTCAACCGAGTGGAGTTCCGTTCAGGTAGCACGTGTATTATATGTATATATAGATATATATTACTCGCCTCATTTCGACGAGGCTTTCACGTTTCATCGTCGTCACTATCATTTTCGATGATTTTATTCCGATCTCTGTTGCACGAGTCTCGAGTCTCGATCTCGTCGTACCCGATTCGACGGGTGGTCGTCGTAAATTTTATTTTTCCAGCCGCGGAATTATGGTAATAACGAAAAATTACGAAGTGTATATAATTGATATTTATAACGGTCGTTCGTTGGACGGGCCGCCGCGGTGTGCGCGAGCTTGTGGAGGAATTACGTGTTTATTTCGAATCGAGAGAGAGAGAGAGAGAGAGAGAGAGAGAGAGAGAGAGAGAGTGTACGATCGCGAGCACGAAATCGTTCGGACCTTCGAAAATGGCTGTAAGCCTTGGCTCGTCGATCGAGCTGTGAACTATTCACTCTCGATACGTAAATTTGTAATCAGGCGGATAGGGAATTGAAAATTGGCGGTCAGAATGGCCAACGGGGAACCTCTCGATTTCTCTCGCATAACCGAAATAATGAAATAGTAATCGAATATCGGATTTAAGGTTTTTTTAATAACACTGCTAAAAATAAATAAAGAAAATTTGAAGAAAAAAATATTGAATAGAGTAAAAAAGTTGATTTACGGTTACCAAACATAAAGGGTGAAAGTTTGGTAAGGGGTAGTTTTTGACTAAAACAAAAAATAATCAAAAACAAGTTGAATATCGTAGCCATTCAATAAATATTCATCACTGGAAGCTCAATATCAAAGAAAAAAAATATTATCCCAGTCGAAAGACTTTCGGCTAATTTAATAAATAAAAAATTTTCATTGCGCACATTTATTTTCATTACGATTTCGAAGAAATTCCTAATTATGATTAAAATAGGCATTTGCCTTTGGTATCACGACGTGAAATTATAATTAAGCACCATTTTCAACAAACTCAATAACATTAATTGTTTACTTACTTTCTTTTTTTTTTTTTTTTTTTTTTTGCAAACACGAAATTACAGAACGAATAATATCTTGAGGCGGAACGTTGTATTAATTTATCACGTGACATATATATATATGTTCGTGCGTGAATTCATTTTGAGTTTGGTCATCGGGGCGGTCACGAAAACAAATTCTCGAGGGTTCTGTCGCCCGGGGCTCGCGTCTCACCGAAGGGTTAGCCGGGGTCACGTAGTGTGGGAACGGGACAACCCGCAGCGCTGAAGCACTCCGATGACGCCACCCAACCACCCGGTGACGTCATTGGACGATGTGCCGCGAGACGAAGAAAAGACGTTTGCGTTTGCGTTCGCGTGGGTCCGTATGCGATCACAGAGTGCACGAAACGATATTGTCGGGGTACACGAATACGCGTGGATTAAATAACTGACTCATCCACGTTCCGGCGTGGCAATGAGTCGTTCCGCTTACACGTTTCGCGGGCTCCGTCTCTAATTGAACTCGAAGCTCGAAATAACTCCTTCGAGACCGCGTTGGATGCTCTCTCTCTCTCTATCTCTCTCGCTGGTTTAATTGCTCCGGTAGACGGTTTTTCTTCTCGTCCATTATATTTTTGCCACGTTTGAGCTCGCACGGGGTCACTCGGGACACTTCGCAAATCCCAAGAATTTTTCTCATAGTCATCGTCGTGACTAAGTTAAATTCTAAAAATACGAAATTCACGTCAATTATCTTGTTTGCTAAACATTGAAAGAAGAAAAATAATTCGAAGAATTAAAATACAATTTCTTTGTTTTTTTTTTTTTCAAATTAGCGAAGCATTTTATGATAACTCGATGTCGGTAATTTCTTGTGATTTTAAATCCACTTATTTTACAATTTAAAGTACGCCAAGGACTTCAGAAATTAACAAGAACAATTATCTTGTTTGCAAAACATTGAAAGAAGAAAAATTGTTCGAAGAATTAAAATGGAAATTCTTTTTTTTTTTTTCAAATTAGCGAAGCATTTTATGATAACTCGATGATGGTAATTTTTTGTGATTTTGAATCTACTTATTTTGCAATTTAAAGTACATCAAGAACTTCAGGCATTAACAAGAACTAACGGATAAGTTATTCAGAACTATCGGGCTGACGAATTTGTTTTTTTTTTTCGTTTGTCCATATTTGACACGACTGAATTCATTTTTATCTTGTTATTTGATGATTTCGAAATTCTTATCGCAGTCGGGAACCATGATGACCAACGGGCAGCATTGTCGTTTCGAACGTTGCAACGTCGATGGAATCTCGCAGGCGCCAAGGATCGAGAGACGCATAGTCGTGACTGTCTTCTCGTCGCCATCATACTAATTCAATATCCCTTCGGCAAAGACAGCGGCATGACAACGTCGTTGAGTCGTTGAGTCATGATGCAGAAACAATTCCTTCGTCAGGATGAAAGGAACGAGAGAACCACGAGCGTACGGCAATAAGAAGAAAGAAAGTTAAAAAAAATAAGAAAAATGTCGGTGTCTTATTCTCGTATCGCAAATAGCCGAGGAAACAGATTTTTCCGAGTACCAGCTGCGAGAATAACCAACGGGCTTGTCACTAACCATGACAAAGACGTGACTCAATGTTCGTTCTTGTCAAAAGTAAGCTTTCAATATAAATGGAAATATATTATTCGAATGAACTTCAACGAAGAATATATAATAACGAAATACAAATAAATAAATAAATAACTCGTACTTTTATTTTATCATATTTATTAATTATTTGTATATGTTTTTTTTTCTAAAAAAAATCGAATAATCTTTTATTGTGATTTTCATTGGAATTTCGCTCGCTTGACGATTATTAAAAAAATATTGAACCTGTTGTTCTTGTATCGTTGAAGAACAAATGTATATCTATGTGAATGGAAAAAGAAGAATTGCATTTCCGATATTATTACTATGATGATAATTATGTTTCAATCGGCAACCTGAGTTTCATTATTTTTTACTTCACTCATCACACAATTTTTCTCAATTTTCCAGTTATTATCCACCACATTTTTCATCAAACAATCGATCAATCAATCGATCCTTGACCTTTCTTCTCGTTAATCTAATCGACGATAAGAAATTAATCGTATATGATAACAATTCAACAATTTTTAAACTGAAAACATTTTTTTGTGACGCTCAATAATCTAAATCAATAAATTCTCATCTTCATTTTTTGGGTAACATAATCGACTATAAGAAAAAATATTCTGTGAAATAATAATATGACATTATTTCATAATAATAACAATTCAAAATGATATGACATTTTTTATAATAATAACAATTCAACATGATATGACATTTTCTTATAATAATAACAATTCTACATTCTTGAAACTGGAAACATTTTTTTGTGACGCTCACTAATCCAAATCAATCAATCCTCATCTTGATTTTTCGTTAACATAATCGACGATGACAAAAAAATTCTACGAAATAATAATTCAACATTTGTTTTAAATAGATACATTTATATTTGGTGACGCTCAACGATGTAGCGTTCGTATACGGTCGCAATTGGTATTATGTACGGGGTGAGTTTACGATGGTTATTGTCCCGTGTTTGATTGCCGTGAAGATAGCGACACTCGTCGTGTCTCAAACGTAGTTCCAGCAAAGAGAGAGAGAGAGAGAGCCAAGTCATTCGGCGGTTCTTTCTTCGCTTCATCTCGTGATGCATCCGTCTCGCTCGTTGCGTATTGTGTGTGTCTTTGTGCGACGAGAGATGGAAAGAGAGATCGGGCGCGCTTCGCGCTATCTCGTTCGGTGACTGTTGACGCGCGCCCGGGTCGTCCGGGAATCGTGTTGCAGAAGAAGTGTGTCGCGCGAGTACAACCCGCATTAACTTTTAACGAGTCAGAGACGGCCCACGCGACTGTTACACGCAGGGATGGGGTCATGGGTTAACCAGACGTGAGAATCCTCGTGAAGCTCGAAACGAAACTAACGTCTCGAGGCTTGTACGTTCGGCGCTTCTCGTTTCTAACCTCGCGTCGCGTTCGACGCGGTGAACGAGAACGACATATGTACATACGAATGTTGACCCTTGGCCCCTCGCGCCGCGATGATGCATGTGTCGGTCGAGAAATGGAAATTTGTACGAAAGATCAACGACCAAACGTTTTGAAATTTATTTTCCAACTCGACCGCAGCCTTCGGACTGTAAATTCCAAATTACGTTTTTTTGTTTTATTTTTTTTTAGAACAAACATTATCTTCACGATAAACTTTCCATTCGTCATACACGAACACGCATACGAATGATGTGTATATGTATGTATATATATGAGGTATTCAATATCACTTCAGCCAGTAAAACAAAAAAATTCCACAAATATATGTGTGTTCGAGGATTAGACAGATTTATTCCATGAAAATTTATTCGAAATTGTTATAAATAATTATCACATGAATTATCGTATGAAAATGGATTATAATAATAGATAGGCATTATTATTCTGCTTCGTACGATTAAGGAATAAAGATCGTTTGGCAAATCTTCGAATTATTTAATCGACCCTATCGTCGAAAGAACGGCGATCCCATGCACTTGATTCCTCGCCGGCAACCCCTCGACGACCCGGTAGCACGGTTCCGGCGAATGCATTGCCACACAAAAAGAATGTAATTTTTCATCGCTTGACCACCCGCGCGGGTTCGCGCGTGTGGGCCCGTGCGGTGGAGCAAATCTCCTTCGAATGTCCCGATCAGCTCTCGCACCAAAAGAGATCCCACATTTTTTTATTATTTATAAATAAATATTTTTTTAATTATTAATAGTTATTATTAATAACTATTAATAATGAAATAAACTCTACGGTCGCGATCGAAAATTCTACGAAGAGACGCAATTGTTCTCGACGCAGGACACTCTTTTCCGTTGTATTTTTTTTTCTTTTTAACGGTTTGACGAAAGAACCGAGTTCTCCAGTTCCAGAAAGGTGTCAATCAGTGTCCCGCTACTTTGACCGAACGAAAAAGTTTTGAGAAACCAAAAAAAAGCAAAACAAAAAGAAGCAAAAAAAAAATTGTCCAGTTAACTTTTCACGAGGACACGGTAGCAAACTGACCCGGCCTAAACACGTTCTCCGCGGTGTTTTCGTTTTTTTTTCTTGTCCTCTTCTTGTTTTCTAGAAAAATGGGGAAATGTTTTGGGTTAAAATACGGTAGTTTGATTTTTTTTTCGTTGTTTTTGCTTCACGACTTTCACCGAGTAGCACACGGACGCACACGTGACGGTGAAAAAAAAAATAGAAACGGGGAAAAACGGTGAGTTACAAACAAACTACTGCACTAAAAATGAATATCATGATTTATAAACGAAATTTTACGAGAACGTCGCAGCGTGTCGATCTCATCGTTCGTACACAAACGTTTTTTTCCAACTCTTTTTCGTAACGAAAACATGCACACAACGTCGGACCAACTTGTTTGTTGCTTCCTTTTTTTTTTTACGTTTATTTTATTTTACTTATTTTACTCCTTTTTTTTTTACTCTAAGTTTTGCCCATTTGCTACAGTCGTTTTACACTTTTCACGAAAGGGGTTAAGAAGTCCCGCTGGTAAAAATATAAAGTCACCGGTCCGGTTTTATGACGGTTTGTGCGAGCGACGAATATTTTTAACCCTTACAAAATCCGTGAATGTGGAAGGGTTGGGAAGGAGTGGAAAAACGTGGTGAAACGAGGAAAAACGATGGGCCGAAGAGTCGGAGGGGAGGGGGGCAAAAGTTGGTGAGTCGTCGACGACGCGAAAGACGGGAAGTCAAAATATTGTTTTATTGCGGGTTATCCTAAATTTTTCAAAGTTTTCCACGGGACGCGGAAAAAAAAGGGTTTTGACGGAGAACGGGTTGACTTCGGAATCGTTCAAGGGTTAAAAAAAAAGGAGAAAAAGAAAAAGCAAAAAAAAAAACGGATTATCCCGACGACATTTTTTTTCCAACGACTCGTTGCCGTTTTGGGCCGCAGTTGACTTTAGTGTTTTACTGTGGTATCCCGTTAACCGAAAGTCCGAAATGTTTTTGGGAAGGGTTGGACGTACGCCGCGTAAGTACGTGCGTCTCTCTCGGCAAACACGACGCGGAAAAAGAGTTGTAACGAAAGGCTTAGTAACTCGCCCCCTTCCGCCCCTCGGTAACTGTAATAAAAGTCCTCTTTTCCTATTTTTCGACTCAAACTCTTTTTTTTTCGACTTTATTTCTTTACGTACGTTTTTTTTTCACGCTTTTTCACGAAGTACCGTCTTTTGACTTTATTATTTTGTTCTCGCGTAGCAGTTTCGTGTCCGAAAGTCGTATTTTCCGTTGGTTCTCGCTGGTAAATTTCGTGACGTGTATATTAACCCCCTCCCCCCCTGCGCTGTCGGAAGGGGTTGTACCGCTAGGGGACACACCGCGGGGGCGACTGTACGGTGCGTTCCACTAAATTCAACCCGGAATTCCCGTCGTTGTCCGGCTAAAGTTAGTGCAAAAAAAAAACAAAAAAAAAACAACGAAAAAAAAAATCAACGGATTTAAGGAAAAAGAAAAAAATTGACCTCTTAACCGTGAAGTTAACGAACGGTGCTCGTGACACATTTTTTCCAAACGCTGCTTGCATTTGCCGCTTGTCCCAGAACCCCACACGGGGTTAACCCTTTTATCCCTGCCGAGTCAACGGTAAAAGACAGCCCCGTTCCGAAAGGCAATGTGTTTTTTTTTTTTTTTGGTTTTTTTTCCTTACTTGCGTCTACGCCCGTTTTACGTTTTATTGTTCGACGGTAATGAAAAAAAGAGAGAGAAAAAAAAGAAAATAGAAATATAATAAAACGAATTTGTGTGAAATAATTTTTATGCGTCGGCGCGTTGTGAGGTTCGAGAAAATAATTCCGAGAATAGTCGTATATTTCTCAATCGCAGACCGTCGTCAAATTTGTAACGACCGACAATCCTTCATTTTTCGAGCGATTATTCTTTTCATTCCTTTTTTTTTCTACGATTGATTTAAGAAAAAAATTCTACGTCGAAACGGTTGTGGAAGTTTTTTAATACACTTTTATTTCATCCCTTTCACATTTCCATCGTGGCATTTACAGCCTCGTAAAATCATCGATCGGGATTTTCGATCGTGAGATATCGTAGTGCAACACTTACCTGTACGCGGATGATTACCAAAAAACCATCAATGCGTTTCCGTTTGTTACTGGGACTTAGCCGTCGCGAGTAACGCCTATCGATCGCACATGTTGCACCCTCGACGAGCCACTTTCACGTCGGGGCTCTTCACCGGAAGAATCAACGAGCCGAGGATGCAACTCGATGCATCCAGGGTGTGAGATAATAAAGAATAAATAAAAAATAAAAAAAATAAAAATTCATAATAATAATAAAAATATAAATAACGAACAAAAAAGAGAGAAAGACAGAGATGAGGGTTTTGACGGCGCATTAACATTCAGTTAGTCGAGAACATAAAAGTATCGTAATTTCAATCGTAAGCCTGGCATATTTTGTACAACGTCCGGATGAGAATTTTTTTTTCTTTTTTTTTTTTTCGTTGCCTCTTCATTGCATCTTCCGAAGTGGATGCGTTTATTCGTGCGTGGACCACCAAAGACGCGGGAACCGCGCGAAGATCCCATCGCGGGTACGAGAACCACGAACGAGTCTCACGCGGACCACGTGAGATAACCGCACGCTTAGTCCTCGCGACTTTCAAACCGACATCAAGCACCGGAGCGTTTGTGCTGCACGAACGCGACACGTGGGTACCGCTCAAAAACGCATTACTTAACCTTCCCGGTATACTCATTCATCAACCGCGTCGCGAAATTAATAATAAATCAACCGGCGGCGGACGTAAGGATGGAAAAATGAAAAACGAGTGATTAGCAATTACGAAGTCCGCGTGAGATGACAGCAGGCGTCCGACGTCGGTTCTATTTAAGGTAGTACGCTGGATAAAAGAGTTCCTCGTCAGATTTCCATGAAACTTGGCATACTTATAGGTATTGATAAGAAAGAGGTTCAGTTAAATTTTTATGGCTTTCCGGAGCGCGAGACAAAAGATATCAACACTTTTATTTTCCCACGTTTAACATGGAGCCTTATGGAAAATCACGCTCAATTTGATATAATACATAAAGTCCTCGTCAGATTTTAATGAAAACACTTAAACTGTAAGTTGAATATTCGGAGAACATTTTGGGCACTTGAAGGTAGAGATCAGGAGACTGTGATGATAATAATAAGCAAATAAACATCGGGGAAATACAGTTCATATCAGGAGTTGGTCGTGATCCAGTAGTCATGGCAACGTTGCGCGTTTGATTCCCATCTTCTCTCTCTTTCTCTAATCGACATCATAACACGCGACGTTGCCACATCAAAGTACTTCGTACCTCAATGATGATATGGTATATCTTAGGCTTGCTTTGACTCTTACAGTATCCAGGATACTACCTTAAGATTAAAGCGACGTGAATAAAATTAGCGAAGTCAAGAAAACGTCAGAAAATAATAGAAAAATTTTCAATTCCGACGATTTTTTCATGCGAAAATTCTCAAACACGATTTCGCATCATCCTGACTACGAAAGAGTAAATAAAATGTGAATAACATAAGAAAAATCAAGAAAACGTTAGCAAATAATGGAAAATTTTCAATTCCAAACATTTTTTCATGAAAAAAAAAATGCTCAAACACAAATTCGTATCATCCCTGAGATACGACAAAACAGTAAAATAATAAAAACAAGGAAAAGAAAAAAAATTGGAACATTTATTTTTGTGAACAGGAATTTATTTGGGTAAAAGTACGGTGAGGTCATTCGAGGGTACACGTCAATGCAGCGGATGACTTATGAAATTTTTGCTCGGGCAAAGAACGTGGATGCATTTTAACGAAGAAAGAAGAAAAAAAAGTTTGCTCCAGTTACGACCATGGTGGTGGTCACGAGGGCGCAAAACAAGACGTTTTTCCGACCCCATCGAGGACTCTGTCCGAGGTTGGTCCCGTAAAATACCCGAATTGCGAGCAACGACTTTCTTTTTCTTTTTTTTGTCGTCGTCACTACGAATAGCGCCCGAAAATAATTACGTAGGTAGGCCTCGTTTTACAAAGCTTCCTCGTCTAAACTGTAACAACGTTTTAAGGGCTCGACCTTAAAAATATAAAAAAAAAGGATCCATCTTTTTGTGACGACAAAAAGAAACCGGAGCACGGTCAAAAATATGGATCGTCGGACGCACCAAGTGTATCGTAAATTTCTTAAACAGCTTGCGCCATTTTAACACGACAAAAGCCGCTCGATTTAAACTGTAACACTGCGGAAAAATAATGCAATACCGGGTGTGCACGCGCGCTCGTGTTACGGTTTGACGCAATAAATTATTTTTCCGCGCAAGATGGGGGCGGGGGGTGAAGACCCGATGAAGGACCGTAAAAGACCCCGGAACGTTTTTCCGTAACTGTACTACCAGAGACTCGATAACGGGTTAAACATTGTAAACCAATTTACGACGAAAATTTATAACTAGAGCGGCAACTCGTAGTGACGAAGAAAAAAAAAAGAAAAAGAAATTCTCGACCGACCGTTCACGTGAACCCGGTAAAAATGGTTCACCCAGCTTTCAGAAAACAAACCGCAATTTTTTCTTCCTCCGAATTTTCGGTCTACGATCGGACCTGTTTTTTTTAAGTTTTTTTAAGGATCGAATTTATCACGATAATCATTTTCGGAAAAATAAAAATTAATCGAATTATGAATGTGGATTGATCAGATTGTAAAACAATAAAATTATGATGTAGGTACTCAAAGGGTTAAAGTTTTAACGCACGCTGACCAAACATTTTTTTCTAATCATTGTTATCAAAATTTTTCAAAAATTTTATTTTTGGGGACAAAGAAAAAGCTGGAACGAGTGGATATAATAATAAAAAAGAGACATAAGCATAATAAAAACAAAAAAAGAATCTAAAAAAAAAAACATTCCGCGTCATTTCAATTCCGTAAAAAAAAAAAAGAGTAAAAACAAGATAATAAGATAATCTATGAAAATGAGATAATGAGGCTCCTTTGAATCCAGAACAAATTCCCAACCCAGCATTCAATCCACAAACCCAAAAATCCAATAAAAACCGCAAGTGCCAAAACAACCCTAAAACAAATTTACGGAAGCCAAAAAAAAGAAAAAAAAAATATGGCTGCATTGAAAAATGAATTTCTTCAGTCGCGCAACCTTGCATTGTCGAAAAATCCGCAGGCCCTTGTATTTCCGGCACTGGACAGGGTTCAAGAGCGACCGGGTTTCGTGCACCCCTACCGAAATAACGTCAAAGGAGTTTCGGGACGAAAAACGGGAAAAGCAGAGTTTCCAGAAGGCGGGTGGTCGTCCAACAGTAGCCAGCCCCGTTCTTGCGTCCCATCGTTCGTAACTTTCCGGACTGACGCCTAACTGGAGCAGGTACGCTAGAGAACCGAGTTAAAATGCAAATGCACCCTTCACCGTAGGGTCCGGCCGCTCAACCCGAAAAACACAAAAATCGTCGTGAAAGAAAGTCACAGTGAAATAGGGAACGCAACCGTTTAAGAACCCACCATGAAATATACATTCTCCGGCTCGAGCCAGTTACCCATAACAGTACGGTAAACGGTCCTCAAGGACTCCCCGTCGTTACGCACGATCGAACACATTTGTCGGGGTAAAAAGGGGTTTTTCTAACCTTCGAAAGTCCGGAAAAATGTTTTATTATTTTATGAAACTGGAGCACGCTTCGGGATAATTTTCGCAACGACTCTACACAACAGCTTTACGACGTAATTGTAGGCTAGGGTTAAGATAGCCTCACCCTTTTATCGTTGAAATACGATGGACGACGAAGGGTTCTACGGGCGGCTGCCCACTCCCTGCCCCCCCCCCCCTTCCGTGCCCGGGGGCCCCGTGTGTCCCCCATGTTGGCCCCCTCGCGTTTGCTCCGGTTTTATGGATACCAATTGGCGCAATCGTGTGAGACAATTACGTTGAACGAGGCGCACAAGCCTACGCAAATTTCGTTCGGACTCGTCTATTGTCGCTTTTGTTGGATTCCGGGGGGGAGACTGGGGGGAACGCTCCAGTTGTAAATAAGAGTTGGGAAGGAGTGAGGATGGAAAACGCACAAGGGTTGATACTTTTGGCCTGGGTTCCTTGGGAAAGGGTAGGGTCTTGTCTACGGTCTCGGTTACTTCACTGTTTCAACATTGTCCTGCCAATCCCCATCCCTCTGAGCTCTACTTGCTCGCAATATATATACAGATATATATTTTTGTATAAGTGTGTTTGGGTGCATTTATATGTATGTATGTGTATCTAGGGAACGAGTCAACAGCACGCTCCATCTAACTATCTTACGTTGCCACGGGTTGGGTCTCTCTGTCTCTCTCTCTCTCTTCCTTCTGCTCCCGCCCTATCCATAAATTATGCGCACTGTCGCATCCGGAATCCGTGACTTTCCGCCCCGATTGATTCTCGAGTTTGTCTTGGACGAAAGGAGTTTCTCCATCGACTTCGTAACAGCATGTTGCTTTTCTTCAATTCTCTATCTCTCACGACACAAAACTATAACGCGTTGTATATATATCTATCTGTGTGTATATATGCGTCACGCTCTTGGTGTTCTTGTTACGTTCGCGAAGTGTCGTAAAGTTGGGTAATGTATCGAGAGAAACCCTCCCAGGAGCTTCCACCCCCTTCCTCCCCCCTTCGCCACTCGGGACGCCTGTCTTCGGCACCCTGCCAACCGGTTCAACTTTTCCAACCCCTATCTATCCAACTTCGTTCCCGGGTTTCAGCCGCTCCAGAGATAACAAGCTGCAGTTTGTTCGAGCCATTCGGTCCTAGTGCTGCAAGATCTCCCGAACAACCTCGTAAAGCCTGATAATATTATTTTACCACCCACCCCCCACCTCCCTTCACGTGCTCGCAGCGTTGCCGATGCCACGGAATAATATGAATCTTATCGGATGGCCCAGTTGATATTCCATATAAACTTTGTCGCAATTAAATGTTTGAAAAATTTTGTTCGAATCTACGACCGAACAGTGTATATATTCACAAGTGCACTACAATTCTGAAAAAAAGCAGCACACACACACACACAAATGCCATTAATAGCGCAGCAGTAAAAGACGTTCATTCGTTCGTTTTTTTTTCTGTTTTTTTTGTACAATTTGAATTATAGTTCGTTCGTTCGTTTTTTTTTTTCTGTTTTTTTTGTACAATTTGAATTATAGTCTGCTCAGTACAGGACGAGAATCAAGCGCAATACAGAAATAAAAATAAACATAAATTTACGGTAAAAAGAGAAGAAGGAAAAAAAATGAAGGAAACAACACAACAACAAAAAAAAATCCAATTTTCAACGACCTTTTTAGAATGATTTTTTTACACCGAATTATCGATGTACGTAGGAGGTGTCAAAAACGCATTTGGCGTAAAAAAAAAGAAAAAAAAAATGCGAAGCCCGAAGTGACATCGTCGGACTGGAAAAACGTTAAAATTGACCGACCTACCTGACCGGGGGCGATGTATATGGGTGGGGGGGAGTGGGGGGGGGCGACCTTCGGCATTAATTTGAACCGTAGCCCGTGGCAGTAAACCAATAATGACGCAGCCCTGATACAAATACAGGCAAATGTAATTCAGGCCGTAGTCTACGTGGCTTGAAGTGTGGTAGTCGTTGGGCCTCCCTCTGTCTCTCTCTTTCTCACTCTATCCACAGGCAAAAATGCATAAAAATGTGTGTAGTAGGTATATTTCTTTAAGTCGGAGCACAGTCGGTCTTCGAACTCGAATTCGAACGACATGGTTTATGGTAAAAACAAGTCGTCACGAAAAATGCATTTTTATGGTTTTTTGTTGGCCGGAGTGAAAAACGCATAGCCCGCGTCGCGCCCGCGTTTACGGTGGCCACCTCGGTCACCATAAACGTTTTTGTGGATCGGAGCAGGGGGGGCGGAGGGGGGTGGCAGACAGTCCAGATTTTTCCGTCGGCTGCGTAGCTGGCCCGTCGAGATGAGACGCTCTAAAATACCCAACGAAACGCAGAAAAAGAGCAAGCTCATCTCATCGCGTGTATTTTGCGCCACGAGGGGGGCCAGGACGGGGGGGCGACCTTTTTTCGGTACAGTTTCCGTCTTATTACGGTCACCCAAATAAAACACGAAACGAGAACTACGTGCTTTAGCGAACTATTTTTCCAACGTAAAAACGTTTCTCCATCTTGCTCTCTCGTGACTTTATATTGAGGTGTGCTAGTGGACAAAAAAGAATGCAGTTTAGCGGTCGGTATTTTTATATATATATATATATGTATCTTTCGTGTATATATATTTTTAAGGCAGAGGTTCTTTCGCCGCGTCACTCACGATATGGACTATTTTACGCTGTCGCAACTGCGAAACTAAACAACGAGAGAGACGGGGCCCCCTCTCTGTTCTTTAGTCGTAAAACACAATCCGTGGGGTGCAATTTTTCCGGAAATTACGTTTTTCCGGGGACCACGGAAAACACGAATTACGGATGGCTCATCGGTGGCCCCCACGCTCGCTAACGTTGGAAAAATGACCCGGGGAACGCTCGCTTATGTCTTCCTTTTTTTCTTTCTTTTTTTCTTCTTCTTTTATTATTACGTTTTTTTTATATTCTTTGGGGCCCGCGTGTATTTTCTGGCCACCAACGCTCAACGTTTTCGTCTCGCTGACAAACCACGGATTCTTTTTTCCTCACAAATTTTTTTCGGGCTACTCCAGTTTTTACTATTATTAGACCAATTTTTTGTCGCCTGGCAGAAGCGTGCTCCGGTTTTTCGTGCCACGCGTCCACATCTTTTTCTTCTTTTTTCCATCTTATTTTTTTTTCCTTTTTCTTTTTTTTTGCTCGTATTTTTTTTCCTCGACCGCCGGAGTCCCGTCGGTGGTGGAGCTCCGATTTATTGGGGCAGGGGGGGGCGGGGGCTTGTGTCACGTGGATCGCGCGTGTTTGGTTTTGTTTAGACGTCGTTAAGTCCCGGGAAACGATAGCGCACCGTCACGTCGTTTCACGTCGCGGCAAAACGTGAGCGAGAGAGAGAAAGAGAGAAGGAAATAGCATCTCCCTTAGTTTCTCCGGAACCAAAAAGGGGGATGGAAAAAAAAAATAAAACAATGAAAACAGAAATGCTTGGCGAGTCACGAAGGAGTTGAAAGTGTGGTGTGTCGTCGTCTCTCCCGTGGTTGGGGGGCGATAACCACACGGATTGTGTGGAACCCGAAGCGCGTATGCACCTTTTACGCGACGGCAAGACGCGACCGTTTGAACCCCACCCCCCCTCCACCTCTCGCCCCCCTTCGGGCAACGCGACCCGGGCCAAGATTCACGATTAAGATTAGGCCAAGATTCACGCGAGGTGATTCGTTTCCGAATTCTCTATTTTTTTACACTTTCACGGATTTTTTTCCCTCTCTCTTTTTTTTCTCTCTCTTTTTCTGTCTTGTTTTTTTTTCTTATTCTTGATGCAATTTCTTTCTTCCTTTCCGCGAATTCGCGTGTGCGGCGTCTGGGATTTAATTTGGAATCGTGGGGCCGAGTATATTCACGAATAGCGTGTGCGCATCGACACACACACAGAAACACACTTTTGGGTACTCTCGTGTATTCCATATTAGTACTGGGAGGGTTATCGACGAGACGCATCGTCGGCGTAAATGCGTTTATGGCAATATCGCGTTTATCGAGTTTCGTATCGTTCGGATGGCCAATGGCTTTGGTGATGGCAAACTCGAAATTAGCCATACAACGTGATTTTCGTGTGTGCGAAATTCTCTTCTTTTTTTCCCTCGTTATTTCAGAGTTACTTTCTCGTATAATTCGTATACCGACAAATGGAGAAACGGATCCCTCGTGCGATGACTTTGTTGTTCGTCCGCGTTATTTACTGATCACGAAAACCTTAAGGATACTTCCCGTTGTCCCGCAATTTTGAAATTGACCGTGATTTATAATTCTATGTAGAATTATTACGGGACAAACTTAATTTCGAGGTATTTTTTTTCTTTCTATATAGCGTCTAAGTAAAGACGTCTACACGAAAAAAACGCCTAGGGAATCGCGATTACTAAGATAACTATCGTCGATAGCTATCGTCGATATTTAAGTTTTTTGCCAATTGTCAAATGGTAGATAGTTTAACAATATAGAACATAAAATCATAATCATTATTATATTATCACGTAAGATGATACAGTCCGACCCCGAAATAAGAGACTCGGCAATAAGAGTCTGACCTCAGTTTGTGAATGTAACAAGTTCTACAAGTTTATTAGAGTAAGTCATTTTTCGATTTAGCCACAGAAGTACAAAATAATATTCAATAGTATATTAACGTCGCGCAGTCGAAAACGTTTCTGCATGGGCGAGGTTAATGCACTAACAATACGCTGGATCTCGTTCGCGCGAGTCTTTTGTTGAGAGGATCGCATGCGGAAAAGAGTGACAGAGACAGACGGAGGTAGCGAGCGCGGAACGCGCGCCTGGTGGGGGTATGCGATGTCCGAGAAAAACTCTCCCCCTTGAAGGCTTTTGGTCTTTTATTCCGAGGTCGGGCTGTACAACGTTACGAAACCGTCTGGGCACGAGTCCATCACGTTCTCGGAACTCGAAAACGTGCGACTCACATGTGCCACATTGATTCGCGTATTACGTTTCGTACGTTCTCGCGTTTCCGTCCGTCTTCCAGGTACGTCATATTTTTCGCACTCACATTCGCACGCGATTCAATCCATATTTCCACCGGATAAAACACCCGGGCAATAATTATCAACGCTCGAGATGAGAACGCGCGCGTGGCCATTCGCGCGTTTTTCGAGATTGAGAGTGAGAAGCATGATTTTATAATTTCCGCCTCGTCTCACTCGCGCGCGGGGAATAAATATCGCGTCGAGATAGTCAAGCAACCGTAATTCTCGACTCCATCATCATTGACCCGCAACTCGGTTTCGAGACGCTCGCGCGCGCGGTCGCAATCATATCCGCGTGAGACGCCGCTATACACGCGCGGCACATCGACGTTGCCGCGAAACGTGCCGGGTCCTTTTGCACGACCCCGCACGCCGGGGCCCTACCGTTCATCATTTGCTACACGCCGCGTTCTGAATTTTCTCATCGTTCTATCGCACACGGCAACTGACTTTACGAACGTGACTTATTTTTTTTTCTTATCTCTCTCTCTCTCTCTCTCTTCTCTGTCTCTCTCGTGCTCTTTCTCCCTTGTGTTAAGGGGTTACACTACCTAGTCGCTCGGAAAAATGGGTATGAAAATATATCCATACATTTTTAAGTAGTAATTGAATATATATAATAATTATTATTCTGGACAAATTCATTATGGTTTCATAAACAACTTTTAGAAGTAAAAAATGGTGGAGATATGAGCCATCAAGTAAGACCCTTTTTAGGGTTTCGTAGAAATCTAGGAACCCTTATGGTTTCGTCAAGTCCGTCCGTCTGTATGTCATGGGCCTCCCATTCTCTCAGTTATGGACCGATTGAGATGAAATTTGGTACACAGCCGTAGATCGGTGATCTAAAAACAGAATCGACAAAATTAAACTCCGCAAATTAAACATTGTTTACGAATTTTTTTTTGCTCGCACCAATGCTCGAATGCATAATAGTTGCATAGGATTCAAAGCTGCTTGAGGAACCAACATTTCATTGCAGTTGAAGTCCGTGATGCGACGTCGGGTGAAAAGAAAAACTCGATCAGTTCGGCTCTCGTGTGTGTCTCGAATGTCAAAAGGGCGTTACGCAGTGGCAAACCCGCGAAATTTATTCGAACGGCATTTCCAATTTTCATCGTCTTCGGTCGTTGAAAAATTCGATCGAATTTCCGAAGACGTTTTACGTGAAACAGATGTGGAAATACCAAATATATGCGTGCGAGTCGACAGAGAATGACCGAAGAAGTGAGACATTTTCGTGGACGCGTGCGCCGCCAGTAACACGACGACACGATATCTCTCTTGCCGCGCCCACACGTTCGTTCTTTTTCGGAATAACGTCGTTTTCCGTCTCGCAGATGGTCCTCGTCGTCGGTGTATTCACGTTTCACAAGTACATTCGAAGCTTCTGCTCCACTACCGTCCAATGACCATAACTCGGAATCCTTCGTTTCGCTTCCCTTGAGCGGCTAATAGACACTCCTGGGATCTTATTTATTGTAAACAGAACGCGAGTCGATGGTGATATTAAAAAAAAAAACCGACATCCAGAACAACTCTCGCGCGTGCGCAAACGCTCGCGTGGGACCGATAATTGAGTTTCACGTCCGGCACCCGTTTTTTTTTTTCCCGAAACACAAAATTACGAGTTCATTTTCTCGTTATCACATCGCAAGACCGTTAACGTCGACGTTTGAAATTATTCAACCATCAAGCTTCCGATTTCACGTAACGCCGTTTTTTTTTTTCAATTTACATCAAACACATGTCGACCAATCTGTAAAACCCCACTTTTTCGGACCGGCCAGCGCAGATAACGCTTTCACACTACACACCGCGTCACGCTTCACCCAGCATACAAAAATCACGTGGCGACATATTCGAGAATCGTAAAAAAAACCAAAAAAAAAAAAAACGATGAAGGGAAAAAAAAGAAAATTTTTAACTCGCTGGAGTTGAAAAAAAAAACAAATACGCCTTTTTTTGTTGTTGTGTGGCTATTGTTTCGTGTTATTTTGGTATTCCGTGAGGTGTTGTATACCTGGTCTGAAGTGGCAGAACACTTGCCAGGTCAAGAGCCCACTCGCAGGTGCTAAATTTGTCGGGGTTCGACTAATGAAAAATCGTTTTTCCCATCCTGCGCCGCCTCCCAGTTTGAAAACAGAGTCGGTGATTGTTTCCTTTTGTTTTTTTGTTTTTCCGTCGGGTATAGTATATTCCGCAGAGCTAATATTTGCGGAAGGTAAATGGATAGTAAAGGTAAAGGGATATCACTGTGTCGCGGTCGTTAGGGCCAAGATTTTCGTTAAACATTTTTTTTTTCGATCGTTATTCGGTGGGAATGGATCGCAAAGTAATTTTCATCAAGCCCCCCCCCCCCTCCCCCGCCCCCTAACTGTTGAGAAGTGGCGTGGCCGGAGGCTGTGAAGGGCACGAGGCTGTTGTTGCAGTAGCAGTAAAAGGCGGTGACTTGAAAGAAAAGTTTTTCCCGTTTTTCAAAGGAGTGGTCCGGGGTTAGCAGTTGCCTCATTCCGTCGCCGAGTAAAATCGTTGTGTCGGCGGCGCGTGAATGGATCTCACCGGACCAACGGCTAGATCGACACTTGCGCCTTCGGTGTTGTATTTTTTTTTTTTTTTTTTCAAAGGCTACAGGTTCAACCGATTTTCATTTTGACCGTCCGAGTGTCGGGGCGATGAAAAATTCTGGGGCTTTTAGGTTTGTCGGGTGCGAGTGGGGGGCGGGCGGAGGGAGGGGGGGGGGGCGGATGATGAGCAGCTAGAAGAGCGACGGACACTCGAGAAAAAGACGCGCCCACGGTCTACAGTGTTACGCGTGAGACTCGTCGGCGCATCATTTGCATCGTTATGACAGTGTTAAACTGATTTTACGATGCGAGCCCCATTATCACTTGTACGCTTCTGAATTTTCCGGACTCTCGGTCTAGACGCAGCGTCAACGGACTCCGAGTCCACGTAGGCTTTACACACATGTGGATATATATATATGTATATACGTAGTAATTTTTATCACAACTAAACACAAAAAACCATGGATAAAAATTGTTGAAGTGAATATTTTTTTTTGGTTTGTTACTTCGTCGTATGAGTTGCACTTGAGTGTCTGTCATATTTTGAGTCCCGAATTCCCATCCGATGACCCCAGCAAAGTGAAAACGCAAGTTTTATCGTAATTTGAATGATTTTCAATTTTCAAGCCGCCATATTAGTTCAGCTATTTTGTTTTTGGTGATGAACAATCTTTTTTTTAAAGTACGCATCTTTTTGATAAACAAAGCATATTGGGCAAATTTGTCTTCTGTTGATATTTTAGCTATAATAAATTAATCCGATAAGCATTGCATGTTATTAAATGACAAAAAATATGAAATTACTTAGGTTTGGGTTAATATTGAGATAGGGAGGAGGCCCTTCGCGAAAATTTTTTCAAATTATTTGGAAACTATGTGGGGGGTGTTTTCATTTTTATTCAAAAATGACCCTTGCTAAGAACCAGTCTAACGTAGATAGCCATATATTTAACCTTATTCCTGAAACGCTTTTCGTTTATTTGCAGCTCATTTATAAAAAGGGAGGTTCAGATACTAATCGCTCCTGCGTTTTCAAAATTTCTATCGTAAATATGATAAATATAGTCCGAAAAATCTGGGAAAAAAATGCATGCATTATGCTTCAACATTCTAATTTATCATATGAAATATGATGTTTATAGATAAACTTTAGTGAGAAAACAACAAAATTTGAAATTC
The DNA here is from genome assembly GCA_963662125.1 of Diplazon laetatorius. Taxonomy (NCBI): domain Eukaryota; kingdom Metazoa; phylum Arthropoda; class Insecta; order Hymenoptera; family Ichneumonidae; genus Diplazon; species Diplazon laetatorius. Next base: position 10,658,075 of record OY759161.1, on the reverse strand, counting down.
AAACTTAGGAGCCAAAACGTGTGTCTTTCAAGTAAAACATTTGCAATGTGATATTTTTTCAACGATCGATTGAAACTCATTTTAACCTGACAAACATAAGATTCACTTTCCTGTTGCATTCCACGTTCAAGTTCAACGTCGCTTGCTGCAATGAGAAAAATTGGAAAACCATAGAAAAAGAATCTAAGTTTATCGCTGTCATCGACGCGCACGTCCGTCCGAAAGTGATGTTTCCGTTGATTCAATTTTCCACATTGACGACAGAACTGGGCAGATCTCACACTTGGCATAGGTGTATTCATGCGAAATGACGGTGGCTTTTGAGTCAAGAAAAAAACGTAGGCGCGGCTTCGAACAGACAAAGTTTCTTTCACGACAACAAAGTGTCCGTAAAGTTGGTTCGGATGGCGCACTCGTTCAGATCGTACGAAGGTTGGAAGGTTGGAAGACTGCACTGGCCAGCCATGGCAGCATTTTCGTGGGCTTGACTCCCACGACTTGAAAGGAGCGACTCGAGGCAACAATTGTCGAGGTTGGTGCGATGGGCGGAGTAGCTCTTTCGTGCCGAGCCGAGTTCACTACGTTTTTCCTGTACGATGAGAGTTTGCGCGGTGCGACGTGCGCGCGGCAAAGCGTGCGGAAACTTAATTGAATAAGTCAGGCTTTTCATGGAATGTCGGACAATGGTCAATTGTAGCGGGGAAGTTGGTCTCGTCGGGGCATGGGGTGTTTTATTATGGGGGCTGTGACGGGGCCAAGCGAGTCAGACAAGTATTCGTGTGGACGTTTTCACGATTCTTATTTTTCCACTAGCAGCGAGAAAGTGTGCGTGTAAGTGTGTGTGGGCGAGAGAGAGAGGAGGAGAGCTGAAAGGGGAACGAAAGAATGAATAACCGGTGGGAAACACTACTCCACGAAGAATCACATGCACGAGTGTCCGAGACGAATGAAATCGGGAAGGCGTAATCCATGAAACATTTTTTCCCGTTATTTATTCCTTCTTTTTTCCGGAAAATTTTTCGTGAAATTCGTTTTAACGCGTTGACAAAGTTCGCGTGGGTTCACGGTTATCAATTTGGTCACGCGTAATCATGAATTTTGAATTGGAAATACGGGGACACGAGGATCACGAAATTGCATCGCTAATTTACCCGATGATAACATTGATTATCACTGAATAATCGAATGAATAATTATTGAGCTTGGGAAATAAATAATTTATACGTCCAAGTGTAATTCATTTATTGAGGCACAATTTGGTTTTTGTAACGAAGAAAAAAAAGCAAGGGTTACAACATTAGAATACATCGATTTGGTGCACAAATGTGTATTCATAAAATCAAAATGGCATTAAAAATAGTTTTTCAACAAAAAAAAAAAAATCAAATAAATGAATAAATAATCATCGGAATGATTATTTCATAGTTCATTATAACATTCAACGATTGCTATAATCCATGATCATTTTGCTTATTGAAATATATTTCAAATACAATTAACATTTTTCCAAATGGCCGTCTCAAATTCGAGGAAACAAAAATGATCAAACAATTCCCAACGATGGTAAATCAAATAATCGTTTGTCACCAGTCGTGCCTACATCGTCGAATTTTCCAAAAATGATCATCACATCATGTTGAACAACGTGTTTTACAGAAATGAACAAGGCAATCGTGCACACGTATACGTTCGCGAGTTAAAACGCACAGAGTTCGTTGAAACAGTCTCCAGTATTTTTGTATTCATCGTGCTCGCACGCCGCTCGACAAAAGATTTTTTTTTCATTCGTGAAAAGATAAAGAACTTAATAGAATGAACGCACACACGTGTTTCTGGAAGAAAACCCCGCCCCCCTCCTTTTTCTTGTTTCATCGCAGTCACGTATAGTCCACGTGGTAATATCGAGTGGTAAATGTTGAACCGTGCATGATATTTTAGCATTTGAATTGTTCGTAGAGTCGAAGGCTGTTTCTCCATACACCAATGAGGTCCGTTGTTACCCCATGACCCAGCTACCGTGTGTGTGTGCGAACGCGACGCAACGTTCGAAGAAACGACGAACTTTTAACAATATAGCTCGCACGTTGTCAAAAACTTCAGAAGCCCGAAGTGCGCGTGTGCGGGTCGAGCGAGTCAAATCGGTTCGAACGCGTCCGTTCTCTCTCCATCGACGGGTTCAAAAGTTTTGTCCGTTGGTTGACGATTTCGACGAATAAGAGAGAGAGAGACGAGAGAATTCGTGAGTCCTGTTCGTATATTTTCGGACGATACTTTTTCATGCTACTTAACAAGTGCCCTTATGTCGGGACAGTCGCGCGCGACCAGACCCGGAGAAGTGAGAGAAAGATCGACGAGAGAGAGAGAGAGAGAGAGAGAAGGAAATAGTGAGAGAGACTCCGCATAGAACATCGTCGCCGCGACGAATCACCGATTTCACGGCGACCGATGCGGCTTTTGCGGGCTTCTCCGCCCACGAAACTACCCGGACGACGTCTTACAACCCATACGAACCAACTCTCGCTGTAACACCCAGTGTTCAACGTTCTTACAATGTACCTTCGTTAAAATTTTCGTTCTCGCGCACATATATATTTTCCATCGTCGCAGCTGCTGCTGCTGCTGCTGCTGCTTGTAAATGCGAACTATATGGTCAATGTTGAATTTGTTGTTAATTTTTTTCGCTGCGTTGCAAATATTCGTAAATGAAATGATTGCAAAATTGTGAACTTTTTTTTAGGCCTCGGCCGAGGACGACCTTTTTATTTACTCATTTGTTATCAATATATTTAGCATATTTATTTATTTATCATCAATAGTTTTAGCATATTTATTTATTTATTATATTGCAAAATTTTTAAGGTTTTTTGTTTGCGCTTCGGCTTAGGACGACCTTTTTTTTCTCTTTATTTATTATCAATATATTTAGCATATTCATTTATTTATCATCAATATGTTTAGCATATTTATTTATTTATTATAAATATTTTTGGCACATGAATTTATTCATGATCGATATATTTGATGTATTGAACGTAGCAATATTATCAAGAACGTTGGTACGTACTTGAGATTTTTGTCATTGGGTTCTGATTGGGAGAATCCTTCGTTACCGATGTTATGGGAAAGCAGTTTGTAATTATATATTCATTTATTGTTTCAATTCTTTTTTTTTTCATCGATTTATTAAAAATTGGTTCAGCATGCGACATTTAATTTGTAAATAATATTTCGATGAGATTGAATTTTCATAGCTGCAAGATTTTCATTGTCCAATCAAATTCGTTCATGAAAAAAAAATAATCCAGAATAAAAACGTTCGTCAAAGCGTTTGGCGATAGAGAATAAAAAATGAAATGGATTTCGGTGAAACCGACCAACGCTGGAACTTGGTCATGAGGTTTCGACTTGTTTCGTGACTTCGCCACGAATAACACGAACCGTGAACGATTTACGTGGTGTGTCGTCTGCGTTTTGTCGCCGTTGACAAAAGTTCGACAACGAACGACGGCTGCCGAATTTCGATTCGGTCCAGTTTCAAAAAAAAGAGAAAAAAAAGGAAACCAAAAGATTTCCGAGACGGTCACGGATTTCGAATCAGCATTCATACGATTTCCGCGCACCTTTCGAGACGGTGATTTCACCGAGTGGTCAAACAGACGGAAAAGCTCGGCCACGTGGAGCAATAGAACTTGCGCGGGGGTTGTGGGTGTTCTTTCCCTCTCTCTCTTTCTCCCTCACTTTGCCTTTCTCTCACGAAATTCATTCTGGTTGTTAGCAGATGCGATTCGCTCGTGATCCGGACGGGTTTTCACGTTCGTCACGGTTTAACTCGATGGCTTACCGCTCGTGCGCGCGCGCGCGTGCGTTCATTGCCATCTTCAATGGGTCCACCTCAGCCTTGGGGCACATGCGGGTATAAAACCCTCTGCGATTCCCTCGCTGATACACCGAATTACTCCTCTTACAGCACAATGTTTCCCGCTAGTCCACGAAGACTAAAAAAAAAGAAGCAAGAAAAAAATTCCCCTCTCCAACACCCAAAAAAAAACCCCATCTTGTCCTCTAACAAAACTGTTGGCACCGTGTGCAATATCTCGTGAAAATTCTTTGCGCAATAGTCGTTCGAAATGTTTCCACCCCCGACTAATACCAACGACCCCGAAAACCCTTTAATTCCAACCCACCCCCACAATAAAACCATAAGAATGAATATATATATATAGAAAAAAAGGCTTTCTGCTGGTCCTTGAGCACGGATTACGAAACAGCAGTCGTGTTGAGTCTACGAGCAAGCTGCGGAAATCGTTTCGACCACGTCTTTCCCATATAACGCGCATTACGAGACACTGTACGAAGGAGGGAAGAAAAAAAAAGGAAAAAAAAAATGAACAACGCACTAATGTCTCGTCGGTACGATCATCTGACACATAAATATTTCCGGGATTTCGACATTGAGAGAAGCGGCCGTTTTTACGACCGTTCAAAAATTACTTTACAGTTGGTCCCCCCTCCCCTCTGCCCCTGGGTTATGCCGCGCGGCAAAGCGCCCCCTCTCGGGGCCGGTGTTGACGGCGTGAATCGCTTTTCGACGTGTTAACGTGTGGGGGGATTCAGCGTCTCGTTGCTTCCGGTTTGCAGTTGCAGTTGACGAGAACGAAACATGGAAAGTCAAGAGAGAGAAAGAGAGAGAGAGAGAGAGAGAGAGAGGTCGCAATTCCGAGATGCAACCACCCCAAATGGAAAAAAAAAGATATAAAAAATTGACAGATCATGTATAGAAGTGGGCATATGTTTTTTATATGCAAACGATACGTAACCCTCTAATGCCTTATTCTTTAATTTGCGTCAATAAATCAGTATATACTAATATGAACACACAAAGAACGAATCTGAAGTCCGTTTTCCAAGTTGGTGAAGCTTACGCCCTGTACAATTGAAAATAGGCATATCTCGGGCGAAAGCGCAATCAAATATTTTATAGAAGAATCATTAAAAACCTGAAATCTCGTTCGCCATTCGATAGAACACTGGAAGTGTGTTCTACTTACCTATTTTTATTTAAAGGATTCGACCAAAATTACTATTTTTTTTGGTTAAAATTACTATTTACATGCGTAAGTCGTGTTTGGAGAAAAATATTTGTTTTCGTGTTTACGCGGTCAATTTTGTCTTTGAATTGAAGTTGCTCAGAAACGGAACGCACTAGGACAACGCGACCAACGCCAAAAGTAACACCGATCCTTCGACTATAAGCAGGGCTGAGCAGTTCCGATGAAAAATGATACGGACACGTGTAATGACTCGTAAGGTGTACCCCCCGCTGGAGGCGGTCAGAGGCATTAGAGGAACAAACTGCACAGATACCATACCTATCTATGCAGATTATGTATGGTCGGTAGTAGATACCATAAGTATCTATGCAGATTATGTACAATTTGCATATAAAAAACATATGCCCACTTCTATATATATTATCTATCAATTGTTTATATCTTTTTTTTTTTTCACTTAGGACATCATTACAATTTGTCAGCACCGGGCATTAGCCGCGACAATCGAAACTCGTCCTAGGCAATATATTATCGTACGGGGCGGGAGAGAGGGAAGCGATGAGGGGCGAGGGAGGGGGGGAAGGCCTTATGCAATTTTATTGAAGTCTTCGCGTTGTCATGGCGCAGCATGAATCGCAGGTTCCACGACAAGCAAAGCAAAAAGCACAACGAGACGAAGACGAAAGAAAAGCAAAAAAAAAGCAATATGTTTATGATCGTACCTTGACGATGGGGGAGGGGGGGGGGGTGGTAGCGGTGTCGGTGGTGGCTATGGTGTTCGGTGGTCTGGCCGAAGCTTCGTAAGATGAATCACGAGGGTTCGCTCATTCTTTCCACGCATTCATCGCGCAAATTTTCCAACTCGTAACGTCATAATTCACGTAACGGGGCGGAGGGAAGTAGGGGAGGGGGAGTGGAGAGAAAGAAAACATCAACGTTTCGTAACAGGAAAATAAATAATAAAAAAACAACACACAGAAGAAAGAAAAAGAGAGAAAGAGAAGAAGGTAAGAGGAGTGTCTCTGTGACGTGAAAACCGGAAGAGATGGTCGTGTCCTCCATCGGGTGAGCCGGTCAGAAGCCGAAAAACCTCTTCCACGACCGTTTTCTCCTTGTTTCTCACGACGGGACGGAAAACGCGCACCTTCGGAAAAACGCAACACGCACTACCGTGCTCACCGACCTCCTAACGTTTCTGGCCATATTTCTGCGGCCATAAATACAACGATGCCGTGGCCAAAACTATGACAATATTTTTCGAGATGCTTCGTTGAGTTTCTTTTTCTCTTTTTTTTTTTTGGCCCGTTATGGCGCAACCGTGTCCAATGAGTCGAAGGTAGTTTTGTGAAAAACCAGCTTCCGTGTTATGCCGCGCGGGGGCGGGGGGGGGTGTTGCAGTAGCCCGGGCGCGGTCTAAAACCGCGTTTCTTCAACTTTGTCCTTGGGACGAAATTATTTTCGTTTGGACCCGCGCTGCAGAAGCGGTTATCTTCGTCTTCGTTGTTGTCGTCGTGCGGTAATTGTCTCCCATGAAAATCAAGATGTTGTTGACTATGTATCGCAAAATGCTCACCGCGATCGGTCATCGATAACAGAAAAAAAATAAATAAAGCGAATGTTTTTTTTACCTATTTTTCCATATGTATGTTTGATCTGAAATAACCCGTACATGTATGTACATTAGGGTGGTCCTTATTTTGGGGTCAAAACATTTTTTGGCTCTCCCATGGGCTTAAATGTCTCGAAAAAAATAAATTTTAACGTAGCCAAAGGTCCAGCCTCGTAGACCAATTCTAAGTACCTTCGCAAAGCCCTCGAATTTCGCCATTTGATTAACATAGGGTTTTTGGCACCTGATAGTTTATTTTTTTTCCTTCCGCAGTATTGCACCGAAAAATCCGGAACTCCGCAAGATTTTCACTTAGGGTAGTAGGTCTTCGATGCCAATTTTAAACATTTTCCAGTGATTGAATTCGGCGAGGAATCGGCAAGTTAAGATATCTTGTTTCTTAAAAGCATCGATAAATGTCATAATAACTCGGAAACTATGTGAGATACGACGCTAACGCAAAAACTTTTTTTGTAGAAAATTGAATTCTCTAGAAAAAAGTTTGAATCAGAATTTTTTCATTTATCAAAGTCTTTGAAATATTTGAAAAAATGAAGCGCTTCATTTTTTCGAAGATTTGGAAAACTTTGGAAAAAGGAAAATCTTCTTTAATCTTATTTCTTGGCCCATGGGAGGGCTAAAAAACTTTTTGACTCCAAATAAGGACCACCCTAATATACACATTTATATATATATATATATACACATATATTGTTTCTTCATGGGTCTTTGGTACACGCAGCGATCGGAATATTCGATGACTGGGTTCTACCTCAAGCGCTTGCTGAACGACTATGTGTCTTTCTGGATATGTATGTGCTTGCAATTTTGTGAGTGTACGTGCAGTGTGCAGTTATCCCGAGGCGTTTGCATGAAATACGAGCGTCGCGCCTCGTTCACGAGTACTGTAGCAATATATATATATGTATACGTATACACACGGTCTCCGGGTTCGGTTCTTTCGGCGACCACAAGGATAATTCAGAAACACAGACACACGCACACACGCACACCGTATGGGCGAGTCCGAGTCAGAAAGCCGAGCCGAGAATCTCGCCGATACTCGCGAAAATTACATTGAAATCACTATTCCCACCGCGCTCGATGAACGAGCCGCGAAATTAAACGGGCTCCGTAAGTATGTGGGCAAGCCGATAAAATGTAACTTTCGTTATTATTTTATTTCGTTTTTTTTGTTTGTATTTTTATTACTATCTTCCTCTTCGTCTTCTTCTTCATCGTCTTCTCATTCTTTCTTTCGCTCCCATTAACCGTTTTGCATCTTCGTCCGTGTAGTTGGACCGTTTTCCGTCGGCGGCTGTTCACCGCGGCGAACGAGTCCATCGGGCATCGAACACGTTTTACTTTATTAGCTGGTAAGTGCGTAACCGCCGCCACCGCGAGACACCGACACATTCAACGTGCATTAATGGCCTTAGGTATGTTCGGCGCGCGCATATACACACATAACAGACACCCGCGTGAATCACCGATAGTACATTTATCACCCCAACCCGGAACGGACTTTGAACGCGGAAATTTTTTTTTTTTTTCGTCGTTGCGGTCGAGACGAGACATTCCTCATCGAACGAATCTTCATTCACCGACAAAAACGTACTTACGATACGCATTTTATTGCTGGGAAAAAGGGCAAAAAGAGAAAACGGAAAATCAGAAGGAAAAAAAATTAAAAAATTATAGTTATCGTGAAATTGTTTTACGACACGTCTAGCTCGAAGCAACGTACCACGCATGGCAGATGTTGTAAACTCGTAGAAATGTCTCGGATACTTGTTTAACGACCGACATTTTTTTATTTTCTTTGTGTGTTATTTTTGTTGTTTTTTTGCAGCAGCAGAATCGCGAGGATTTGTGGCCGCACGTGTGCGAAGAGCAGGCGCGAAATTCGTCGGTTGATCGAGAAGTGATAAGCCGAGACTCATCATCGCGAAATTCATTTTCAGAGTGCAACATTTTCTAATGGATCCCGTGTGGAAATTTCGTCCCGGTATAAGCCAGGCCCTGGCTAGGTTTCCGGGATTATGTCCAGGTCCTAGCCCGGCAGTCTGGGCAGGCCCTGGTGCTATGTGTAACGCTTGGCCTTTCCCGCCGCTGTCCAAGATTGCGGGCCCGGGCCTGGCTAGCGTTACTCCTTTCAGTCCCGAAAAATCGGCTAGGGACTAGCCAGCACCTATATAATTTTGACCGCTGAAAATGTTCCCCTCCCCCTCTTCTGAGGGGGAGGGGGGGCGAGGGATTCCGACGCTTCATAGGCTAGAAATAAATTTGATACAAATAAAACAGTATGTGTATTAAAAAATATATAAATTTTATTTTTCCTTAATATTACATTTGTTAAAATTATATTAAACGTTTTTAATATTTTTCCCTTACATGAAATTATTTTCGATGTTTTCATTGCGTTGACATGCTCGTCGAGAATGACGGGGAACTCCCCAATCTTTCACTTTCGACAGTGCGGCACCGAGTTGATAACGGTACTCCTCCTCCGTGATTTTTGGGATGGCGTTTGAGGCCGCGAGACCATCAACAACGTCTGAAATTGATCACAAGAGTTAATATATTCTAATTACGTATTTATTAAATATATAAAAAAATGAAGATATCTTTATTCCGACCGGAGAATCTTTATTTCTTATTGGTTACGCTAGAAATATGAAAACTGGGAGAAGACCAGAGGATATTTATTTCTTATCGGTTACACAAGAAATATGAAAATTGTGAGAAGACCGAAGAATTTATTTCTCATCGGTTACGCTAGAAATATGAAAATTGTGACAAGACCGGAGAATGTTTATTTCTTATCGGTTACGCTAGAAATATGAAAATTGTGAGAAGACCGGCGAATGTTTATTTCTCATCGGTTAGGCTAGGAATATGAAAATTGTGAGAAGACCCGAGAATGTTCATTTCTTATCGGTTATGCTAGAAATATGAAAATTGTGAGAGGACCGGAGAATGTTCATTTCTTATCGGTTATGCTAGAAATATGAAAATTGTGAGAGGACCGGTGAATGATTATTTCTTATCGGTTACGCTAGAAATATGAAAATTGTGAGAAGACTAGAAAATGTTTATTTCTTATCGGTTACGCAAGAAATATAAAAATTGTGAGAAGACCGCAGAATGTTTATTTCTTATCGGTTACGCAACCAATACGAAAATTGTGAGAAGACCGGACAATGTTTATTTCTCATCAGTTACGCTAGAAATATGAAAATTGTGAGAAGACCGGTGAATCTTTAGAAGAAATAAAGATTTACCGGTCTTCTCACAATTTCCATATTTTAGGCGTAACCGATAAGAAATAAAGATTCACCAGTCTTCTCACAATTTTCATATTTCTAGCGTAACCGATAAGAAATAAACATTCTGCGGTCTTCTCACAATTTTCGTATTTCTTGCGTAACCGATAAGAAATAAACATTCTGCGGTCTTCTCACAATTTTTATATTTCTTGCGTAACCGATAAGAAATAAACATTTTCTAGTCTTCTCACAATTTTCATATTTCTAGCGTAACCGATAAGACATAATCATTCACCGGTCTTCTCACAATTTTCATATTTCTAGCGTAACCGATAAGAAATAAACATTCACCGGTCTTCTCACAATTTTCATATTTCTAGCGTAACCGATAAGAAATAAACATTCACCGGTCTTCTCACAATTTTCATATTTCTAGCGTAACCGATAAGGAATGAACATTTTCCGGTCTTCTCACAATTTTCATATTTCTAGCGTAACTGATAAGAAATAAACATTCACCGGTCTTCTCACAATTTTCATATTCCTAGCGTAACCGATAAGAAATAAACATTTTCTAGTCTTCTCACAATTTTCATATTTCTAGCGTAACCGATAAGAAATACCGATTAGAATCTGAAGAGGCCCCAGATTTCAGCGACAAAACGTAAAAAAAATGAATAAAGAAAAGGTTAAGGTCGTCCGTCATCAAAGCTCCGGAAAACCACAATAATAATTACAAGAAGAAATTGAAAAATCAACCACTTACATCGACGACGGTAGTCCCGCGAACGTCTTCTTAATGACTCCGCGACATTTTTTTTAACTGCACGGTATCATTTCACTCTTTCCTGAACCGGTTTTCGTTGTCTGGTGTCACTCATGATTGTTGTTGCACTCGCGATTTTCATAAAAGTGAGGCTAGGTTTGGTCGAGAAACACCGACCGCACGGCATGTGCCGGCAACAGTTGCTTTACCCGTTGACCAATCAGAAGCCGCGAGCACACACATTGCGCGTCTATAGCTGCGGCGCCAACGGGTGTCTGCAAAAGGCATTAGATGGCGTCGTCATCTACCGATGTGTGCTAGCTAGACACTGCTTAGCCTCCCTACGGTTGATCTGGAATGAAATAACTGGCTAGCGTCTGGATAGGCGGACACCTATACATGCATTGTGGCTAGTTTCTATCCAGCTACTTTAGAAGTAAACTGAATACGGGAAACCTAGCCATGCGCTGGATTCAATCGAGGCAATCCGTACCCGATTTCCACACGGGATACGATAGTAAATCGAGTTGTGAGAACTTTTTCAAATATTTTTCTTTTTACTCTCAGTTTTACGTGTAGAGAAACTATTCGCGTATGTTTAATTCTCGGAATCTCGATTTTACAAGTATTTATAAATTCTTGATTGCGATGATGAGTTATTGAAGAGTCGGAGAATTTTTACAATTTTATCAACAAAATTGTAAAATATTTAACTGGGTGGTGGATAAAAGTGATTCCGTGGTTACCGATCTATTAAACCGTGTGCTACAAAAACTCCGAACTCGAATCATTCTGCGATGACAAATTCACTTGATAACATTTTACACGAAATGATTATTACATTTATTATATTTTTTTCGTTACATGACGTTTTTAACGTGCTTCGACGAATCGACCTTGTTATAGATGTAATTTCGTAAGATTATTCTTTCCTCTCTTGGTTGTGAGATCGAGAACCCCACTTTACCGATATTTGTTTTTTGGTTTTCTATTTTTTAAATTACATGTATTGTAAACTATATTACGAATTCATCGCGACAACAATTTTTCAACATACATTTTTCCGTGATTAAAATAAAAATGTGATGCACACAAATTTTGTTTATCCATTTTTCTTCAATGTTCTTATTGATCTCGAACAATCGTCGAAATCTTTCGAAGATTCTCGTCGTTCATTTTGTCGCGCGATTCTTCTTCGAAAACAAATTGGGTTATAAATGACCCATTAACTTTTCTCACGATCTTCAATGATATTCGAAACGTATAAATTTGTAATCCGACAAAATGTGACCTACACTACGAACGTCAATGAGCTTATCGAAAATTACCGTTGACCCATTGTCACGTCGTCAATGTCCCAATTGTCCACATAACCCATCGGCTTCCTACCGACCAAACTAGTGGCGGGGCGGGGGAAGGGGGGGCACAGGAAGGCAGTGCGGGGCGGGGGAGGGGGTGCAAATTTCAGCAGTGATCCGGGCAAGGGTTAATCCCCAAGGCTCGCGCGTCACCACAATGACCACTAAATCACGTGACCCAACGTTTAATATCAAAGCATAAGGTAGGTATAGCCCAATGGACGTTGTTAAATCGCACACTTCAGATCCTTCCAATTTGTGGCTTCCGTGTTTGACCTGCGCTCACCCTTTCCTTTCAATCGTGTTTCACGCGGCCCACAGTGCTCATTGCGTTTTCGTCACCCGTGCCGAATCATCCAACCCGTTCCCTCGCAGGTCGCCGTAAATTTGCCACGTCCACATAGTCGATGACCACCCAGAGACCTCCTCTCCTTCACCCTTCCCTGGGGTTACTTCTGCAATTTTATGATAATGAGCGAGCACCAAGCGAAAGCCACAATAGAATCCCCCCTCCCCTCCCCTGCCCGAAGCTCCATCGTCAAACCACCAAGATTAGCAAAATTTTCGCCAAAAATATTCCCTTCTCCTTAGGCCCCAAACCTACCCCCTTCCCGTATTTCTCATCCTCATTGTATTATACATCCAACCGGAAAAAATATGGTCGTGAAACCACATAGTCAAATGAAACCCAGGTTGGGTTTTATACACGTGGAATGATGTCTTCATCGCAAGACTACCGAAAGGATTATGACGAGTTCTGGTCCAAGGTCGTAAAGTCAACTCGTTCGTTTTCGTCGGTTCGGTTTCGTGCGAACGGCATTTAACCGACGGTACGAACTTGCGTTTGTGGGCGCGGTTCTGTCTCCATCGCGGCAGGGGGTTGCGTCCCCGCGCGCACAGTTTTCCCGGATGTCTTGCTCACGCTCACCGTCCGGGGTCATTACGCCCGGGGGTTAAGCTGGTCGCCATCTTTTCGAGGGCTTCATTTGCGCACCCCGTGTATTCATATATTTACCGAGCTCACGCGGGCGTTGCCCGTAAATATTGTGGGATTAGACCGGATTCCGCCAGTCCCGAATTCCGCCACAGCGTGCGACCCCCCCGAACAATTTTCTCAACCCTTTTTCTCGGGGTATTGTTTACCGGGCGACAAATTTCTCGGGGTACGCGTCGAACGACCTGGAGACTCAGTTTTCCTGGCCATTGGATAGTCCGGTAGCCATAACTGGTTAGGGATTCGATTGTTTTCTTTGATTCCGGGAATAAATTTGGTCAACCGTAACGCTTAGGGTCGGTGGCCGAAGTTCACCAGTGGCCGGCATCACTGCATAGCTTCCCCCCCCCCCTTTTCCCTCCTCACCCGTGAGCAAAATTCCCCCGTCGAATCGATTTACGGAAACCCAGTTCAGCCAAGATACACACTCTCTCGTCCGTGTTTTCCGCACAAGCGCGCCTGATGGCTGTAAATCCCCAACGCGTTACGCCCACTTGTAATTCCCCCCTCCCTCCCCCCGCCTCCCCCGGGTCACCGGGGCACCAGGCTATTCCAGCAAACAAACCGTTCGAGATATATATTCGACTCGTGGATGCAAGCCTGCGTTGTAACTACGCGCTGTCTCCCTCGGAACATGTTTCGCCATTCTCGCTACTGGGCACGCCAAACGGCAGAGCGCAAAGTTCCGAATTCAACGGCATTCACAAGTGTGTCCCCGGGGGCTTTTGGAAATCGGTGGGAACAATCACAGCCGCGGAACCTTTTGCCGCGCATCGCCAAATGGAACTTTACCGTGGTGTCGGACGGAAAAAAAAAACGAAAGAAGGAAAAACAAACAACGAAATCAAAAAGGGAAGGACGAAGGAATACCAGAACGGTGGCTTACGGCGTCGATGGTATCGGTTTGTGGGAGTATGGGGCACTTGAACCGACCCGTATATCCCAACACCCCGGGAATTGGATAATTTAAAATTGAAATTGCGACATGCCGGGAACGTGCTGCGTGTACGATCTTCCAACGTTGTTCGTGAAAGACGACGACGATGTGGAGAAGCTATGTCCGCTTTCGCCCTAAGAATTCGCGGTGCAGGAGGTTCTCTCTTCCAGGCGCTCTCGAATCGCCCTCTTTTTTTCTTCTCTCTCTTTCTCTCTCTGTCTCTACTCTTGGACTCGCCTCTCTTTTTCTTATACTCCTTTCTACGCTTTTTTCCCCCAACGTGTGTTTTCATGTGGACAAGAAGGACCCGTTGAGGGGGTACAAGGGACTTGCGACGCTCGGGGGCCATTGTTTCGCGCATCCTCCGGGATGGTCCTTAGGTCCGAGCTACGGGAAACAAATGACCAGACGCATAAATACTGTTGGCAAAAAATTGCTCGCCCCCTCCCCTCCCCCTTAGGTTTCGGTTAGCCGTGCGTTGCTTCGTTAAAACTAATATATGTCACCATTATTTTTAATATCGCAAAAAAATACGTTTTCGGTTGTTCTTTCTTTCTTTTTTTTCGGGGAACGGGCGTAAGTCGTCGGCACAACGGTTCCGAAGAAAACGTAGTGGAAAACATTTGTTTTTTTGTTTGTTTTTTTTTTTTTGCTTTTCTTGTTTGGGTTGGAGTATTTGTAGGAAGCTAGGTTGGTGTGTTGGCTTTGGGGATGTGTGTCGACGATCGTTCGGGGGTGCGAGGAGGGAGAGGGGGGATCATTTTTCTTCGTTAACGAGACTCGTGCGAATGTCGGCCATTGTGCGAAGGGCGCTCGTCGATTCGCTCGACGCCCTCTTCCGGAGAATCGGGGAACTTGTTACGACGGGACGCGTCACGATTTGTTGTACCGACGAGACTGGCCGACACGATGTCGCCAGTGGTTCGTCGTAAGTTGTAATCCGCCATGTGTGTGAGTGTTGTCGAACGTGTGTGCTTGAGGCATTTGAAATTGCAATTGCAAATAATCGTCGCGGTCGATGAAAGAAGAAAAAAAGTTCTTGACCCGGTGAATTTCTTTGATACGAGATTTTCAAAATCGTCAATGCAAATTTGTCCCAATTAACTCGATATTTTTGCCATCAAAAATAACCCTAAGCAGGGATGGGCATTCATTTAATCAAAATGTATTCTAAATACTTTTGAAAAAAATAACTATGACTAGTTACCATGCATAAATCGATATTTTCACATTTCCGTAATAATTTATCACCAATTTACGTAAATTATCATTTTACAATGATTTAAAACATTCGATAAATCCAGTTTATCTAAAAATCCATTAAAATTCAGTTGGACAAGTATTTGAAGTACATTTTCATTCAATGAATGCCTATCCCTGACCCTGAGTCGCATCACAATTCAATGTCATTTCACAAAATCATTAAAATCCAACCAATGCATTTTTCCCCCCAGAATCTCTTCAATAACTGCCTCACATAGCACTGATAATAATAACAATAAAAAGTTTTACACTGGAAATTTGTTTCTTTCGACGAAACAATAATAAATTTCTGTGATCGTCGGTAAATTATCTCTTCCACATAAATTAATTGCCGACGACAACAAGCAAAAAAAAAGATTTGAAAAAAATTCTTCAGTCGAACGAAACTGCCGTGGCTGGAGCAAATTTCGCAACTTCGTTTTCAGAGTATTCACGGGCAAGTTGTGCATCATGGTCCACACGTCATCAGTCGCGAATCGCGTTTGAATAGCGAAGCGAATCGGGGGCAAGACAGGACGGACCCCGGCGACTCCGTGGCCGAGCGAGACGGCGATCTTTCGCCCGGACAACCGGTACATTCAATTAATTCACGCGCATTGCACTCAGCGAAGCTTTTGTGCGTGTATGTGTGTATGTATGTGTGTATGTGTGTGTGTGTGTGTGTGTGTGTGTGTGTGTGTGTGTGCGTATCATCGCGCACCGAGCGGCTCAACACTGCTCGCCGAAAATTTCGAGCGATCCGGCATGGGGTGGTCGACGTGCACGTGCGTTATACGCACCCGACCTGCGTTTCTCGATCTCACAGCCACAACAAAACGTGTCTTATCGTGCAGGTTTCTCGGGCGCGTTCTCAGGTGCGCGTAATTATACGGCGTATCACGACTAATTGCCACGCTAATTATCGATTCGTCGAGCTTTCCTTAATAAAGCTGCGAGCGAGATTCGTCTCTGTCTTTCTCACTCTTCTTGTTCTTTTCCTCTCTCTCGCTCTCTTTCTCTATTATCATCATTATACATCTCTCTCTCTCTCTCTCATCTTTATCGCCCTCTAGCTCTTTTTGCTTCCTCTGTTTTCGGTTCATATCACTCATTGTATTATTTTTAATTTTTTTTCATTACATATAATTTTATTATAATTTCAATATTTTTCTTCCTCACAAAGAAAAATGAAGATATTTCTATCCATCTCCATGAGAAAGCCAACGATTTATTTTAGAAGAATGCTTCCCAATAGAAGAATCTTCGCTCAGCTTGCAGCTCGTTGATCTTTGTTAATATTATTTTTCATTGTGGAAATTTACATAATTGTTGAAATTATCACTATGACATAAAAAACAAATCAATCAATCAATCTCTATAGTCATCAACAAATATTTCTCTCTCTCTCTCTCTCTCTCTCTCTCTCTCTCTCTCTCTCTCTCTCTCTCTCTCTCTCCCACCACGTCTATCCACATAGCACGTCCGATTCTGCAAGCTTCTCAGCCACCTGCGTTGCAATCAATTTTCGCGCGCAGTCGCCGCGCGAGATTGGTTACCGGCATTTTTTTATTATTTTTATTTTTTTGCGAAATGACGAAGAGCCGGTACCCGGCATCACGTGCGTGTCACGTTGTACGAGCACGATGGGTAATCTGTTTTCGCGAGACAGAATTTACGCCTCCTTCGTGCATATGTTTTCACGGCGCACAAAGTGCATTTAATACGCGCGTCGCGGCGAGGAGGAGGAGGAGGAGGGGGGGTAGGATACAGAAATGTTACGTCTTTATTAAGAACGCCCGTTGGACAACGGAAGACGGGGTTGTGGGTACACGTACGAACGAAAGTCCGTGGACGAAGAGGAATTCGAATGTGTGTGTGTGTGTGTGTGTGTGTCGAAGGGTGTAACACGGGTGCAGCTCGAGAACTAATCTGCTTAATGGGTTCCGTGCAGCTCGATATTGCAACTGCACGCGAACTTACCGCCCGGTCCAGCTGCATCGCCCGCCGTCAATCCTGTATGCAGTTTTGCTGGACCTCGCCCCCCCCCCCCCCGCCCCCCTCGCTCACCGGTTCATCCGTCTCATCGGCCCACGCGACAGTCTTCTTTCTGTATCCCACACCAACGAGATCACAGTCGCTGATGTCCCACAATCATTTATCGAACGACTTTGCCGTGGATAATAAATTTGCTAATTGCGAATATATATTTGTCGAGTTTTCGTTGCGTCTCGTTGGCCATCTGTTCGTGTCCATGAATCGCGTCGATGATAAATTTTTCCGCATCACTAATTACGAAAGATCCCATGCGAAATAATTCGGCGGAAATAATTTTATCATTTATCCTGGAAAATGAATATTTACTATTGATCAACAATTGAAATAAAGATCTTAATATTTAAAATGTAATAATTTGTGAATAAGCAGACATATGCATAATTAAAAAATAAGCCACACAGACAAACAAATTGAAAAACATAAATTTGTTTTACAAAATGATCACTCGTGTGTCCGTATTTTTATCTTTTAATTATGCTTATGTCTGTTGATTTATAAATTATTTATATTAAAATTCTTTTTGATTTTTATTTCTGTCAAGAACCAATTGGAAATTATAATCGACGATAAATGCATTTGAAACGATGTAGAATAAATTAAATATATATGTATATATATACAGATTTGTATATATATATTTGTAAAGCCACGTGTCACAATATTTTGAAACTGGTTGTATTTATTTATTATCATCGATGGTCGTATGTAAAATAAGTTCGATTTCGTATCGTCGAATACGTCCGAGTGACGTGGTCACTATCGAGGTCCCGGCTCACGAGCCGGAGGGAAAGGCGAGATACGAGCTCTCGGATGACACACGTGTGCGTGTGTGAGTGCTTCGTCGAGTGTGGCTTCGTCAAAAGTTTCTGTGGACGTGCTCAGTCTGAGCGGAAAATATTCGGACGCACAGCCGACGTCCGGTCTAATGAACGTCTCGCAGGATGATTCTGCCATGACGATGACATACCTTCGATGGTGCCGACAATAATATATTATCCTGGAGGATGTACTATATGTATATATATTATGTTTCGTGCGACCATATCCATCATGGACAATAAGTCTGAGCGTCTTGTGTGTCAAGACAGCAACCCGTCGACGCTGATCATCCTCGCTTCGCGCCAGCAACAACCAATTATAAAGTCCATCTAATCTGCCACGCTTCAATCACAGTGGCAATCAGAGAAATCTCTGTTATGTACCTCGACTGACGTGAAAACAATTTAGGAAGTTTCCAATAATTTTGATTATAATAATTTTAATTTCAATATTTTTTAATTATAATAATTTATTTGCATAAATAAAAATGATCTTAAATTATCGCTATATAAATGAAAATTATCTTCAATTAAAATTCATCAAAATTATCTCAAATTATCTTAAATTATCGATTTTCATTATCGCGATTAGCTGTATTGTGATAATGAAAATCTATTAAGTTAATTTTCATTTATCCACAATAAATTATTGTAATCAAAAAATTATTGAAACTATTGAATCAAAGTCAAAATAATTAGAATCCACGTAAATTTGTATCATTGAATTTATAAATGTGATAAAATTTATTTAAAATAAAAGATAATTTGAGATAATTTTCATTTATAGTATTGTAATTTTAATAATACAGAATATTTAATGAAGTACAGTACAGTACCTTATGCAATTAAACAACAAATTCTTATAGCGTCCCATGCAAAACATTTCCATCGAACCTTATTTTTTTTTCCTCCCCTTCGATTTTATTCGTTCTATTAAGTTAATTCATTATTTTCTTTAATTATTCATCATCGAGGTTACTTTGAAAAAATATATACATTTATAAGCCACACCTGTCGACAAATCTCGACAAACTTTCACGACTTCGTGCGTGCGTATCTGTCACGCAATCGTTTATCTTATTTTCTTGTTGACCTCGTGTAGCGGCGCGCAGGGTGTCGGAAATCCGTAGGATCTGCACGTACATCGACCGCGTGCCGGTAATATACGCATGAACGTGTAGCTGTTCGTGTAACGATGTAACACCGTTTGAATTCGTACAAAACGTGAAACGTACCTGCTCCGTTTTTTTTGTTTTTTTTTGACAAACGTGCGGCGAGATCGAAAACTTTTAGCCTCGCATTTTTCACTGTCAATAGTCAGGACCACCGATCGATAAGACTCACGAGAAAGAGGTCTCGTTGGAGAATTAAAAAAAAAATTTTTTTTTTTTTTCAAAATAAAAAAAAATAAATGAATAATAAAATAAATTAAAAAAAAATGTTGACCAGCTTGCATACACGTTCGTCGATTTCGTCGACGACCCCTCGTGCCGCGTACAATCGAGATAAGAAACGTGTGTAAAACGTCCTTTGCCCGAAACGAGAAAGGATGTTTCAACAGGATCCGAGAATAGTACGAAAGAGTTAATTAGATGTCCGAGATCCGGAGGTTCCTAAGTGGGCTCGGCTGGCCTTCCGAAAGACGACACGATCGTGGTCCCCACCGAGTCCTCGAATTCGTGTTCGTCGTCTGCGTGACGATGGCTTCGATACTCGATACAAACTCGAGTTTCGAGTCGTTCGAATCGACCCTGACGATTTTTCGATATCAGTTTTATTGGGGCATTCGAATTATTTTATTATTCGAACAATATCGATTGGTGGTGAGTTTGTGTTGAGGTGGGACGGTGTTAATTACTTATTTCAATAAAATTCCGCTGTGAGTATACTGCTGGATCGTTTTTATATTTTTCTTTGTTTCGTATGTGTGTTTTTTGTCGGATTCGAAAAATATTCCTAACAGTAGTAAACAAAAATTATTGAAATAAAAATAATTGTATCAAAAATGACTGATATTAAGTTTCCTTTCAAATTTCCATTTATATTCATTAAATTTATCAATTTATCATTTTAATATCATATATACAAATGAAATAAAATAAATTTACAAAGATATTCAATAATTTTAATTTCAATAATTTTTGTTATTTTCACAATTCAATATCGATTATAAAAATAATTTGTGTAGATGTTGATTATCGCATTTCGTAAAGACACCCAGGTGCGCACGTTTGAATCTCCGGGAACAATTCGGGCCCCCGATGTTCAGTATGAGGGCCTTCGCTCTTCCATTCATCAGCCCACCACTTTTTCAATCTACATCCAAACTACACGATAATACGTAACATGCGGGTGTATTCATCGGAAAAAATGTTCGAGTAATACACACAATTTCCGAGTACAAGTACAGCCCTGGCTCGGTGAACGTTTAAATTAAAGGGATGAAATTCCGCGGGTATCAAATTCGTCCCTAAGACGTAGTTCCCCCCATCCCCTCCCCTCTCTCAACGATTATGACCGATTCATCAAATAATATGTTTCACGCCAAGTTATAAAAAAAAAAACACATTCAAACAAAAATCTATCGGTCCCAACAAATGTTCCAATCTGCTCCAACTTTTCCTACGAAAAAAAATCGTTATCCCTTTTTTAATTTTTGTTTGACACCTTTTTTTTAACAGAAAAGCCTCTCATCAGAAAAATCCTCCATTTCATGCATTTTGCATTTATTTCTCTCTCCATACTCATTCGGTGTCAGGATGCTTATCACGCGTCTTTCGCTGACATCGAATGAAAAATAAAAATATCCAAGATCAACGGCCGCACCTCGACATCGGTTTCGCTATGCAAAATCGTGACGATGTTCGAATGCGTAAAAAAAAATAAAAAAAAATCCTAAAAAAAAAATGTTCTTACTATCTAGGGTCAAGACTCGACCGCGTGCCTCGAGTGTGTATCCATAGAGTTGGCCTTGAAGTTCCTGGCTGAGTCAGTTACGCGGATTTTCACAATTCCGTTGGTTCAGCGTGCAAAGGCTGAAGGCCCTAGCCGAGAGAGAACGTTTGCGCGCGCCTCTTCACGGGTTCACACAAAACCGCAAGATGCAATGATAGACCGTCGAGCTCCGGGTGCCAGCGCAAGTTCCTATACATACACACATTATATATATATATATATATATATATATATATATATATTAATATATGTATATGTAGGTACACACCGCGCGCATAGCAGCTGTTGCCGCGATAGCGCATATACTCACTCGAAAGGGTTTAATGTTCGCCGGTGCAGCATCTCGAATGCACATACCTGTATCATCAACCATATCCACCGCGTCTTCCACACGCATATCGCCTGTGTACCTACACACTTGTTCGCACTAACGCGCGGCATATGGCGCGTTCAATGATTTTTCCTTCGTCTCGGCTAATTATACGAAATTCCTATTTCGAGCCTAGTCGACACACACACACACAATAATCACGCTCGTCGCGTTCTTCGCATATGACTTCACTTTCCTACGCTGAAGTTGTTCTTCTCACCTATTTCCTTCTTGTTTTTCTTTGATGTTTTTAAATTTTGCGAGACCCTCGACTCTACGCCATTGCACTGATTTGGATCAATGAAATTACGTCATTTACGTAAACACACACATTAACACACTTACACACAGAGACATGACTTCCCGGGGTAATTTAAGTCAATTCGGACGCAAATCGGTGCGTCGGTATCTACCTTACCGACGGGTCATACATCTTCGATCGAACGAACGACGGGCATCAATGAATTTTTTCTGGGCTCTACAAGACATAATAAAAATGGAAAGCAGATAGATCTCAACGATTTCACGTAATTAACGTACACAGCCACACACACACACATTACTTTATAGAATAACTCGAATCCTCACGGATGCCAGACGCCAACTCGGTTTCTACCTTACCGACGGGCTATACTTTTTTCGATCGAATACTTTCTTTTCCACGTCTGCTATTCTCAGGTCTGCATGATGTCAAAAAAATGACACTTAAGTGAAAATATCGTCCAATCATCGAATGGCCAGCTCCAATTGACCAATTGTCCATCACCGTCCAGCGAATACGAGACACGTGACTTCCAACGAACACGCGACACCGTGGAAACGATTCGAATGCATCGGAGGAATGCATCGGGATGACTCGGGATGCGGATCATCGAGCGTCGATCGACGAGGAAGTCGAGGGGGGGCGTATGGGTCCCGCGCAAAAGCTCCTACATCAAATCGTACGTCGTGACTCCGTGCAGTAACAATGGACGTCACGCTCATCAATCTTATTAACGGATGTTAATCATGTCTTGAGCGGCGCGTCGTCCGCGGGCATTACCATCGCGACCACCTTGGCGAAGCATTGTCCGGCCGCGGCCGGTCCTCCTCGCCCGGTGAGGCCTTTCGAACCGCGGCCGAGAAGAGGTCCCCGCGACGCGAACGGAAATCCACGAGCGTGTATCCACCCCTGCGCGCGCGCGCCCGCGTGAGCGACCGACCGACCGAGAGTTTCTCTTGTAATAAGATACTCGCCATCTTGGTATGTAAATGCCCGGCCATTCATTACGTTACGGGGGCTGAATGATTGGACCCTTTTGGGGCCGGAATTCACCAACGACAAAGGCCTCTGCGTAACATCGCTACGGACACTCGACGGACACACACGTAAGGAGAAAGATAATAATAATGAATAATAATAATAATAATATCGTAAAAAAATTTAAAAAAATTCAAATCATCGATTGTGAATTGTTCCATCGATTGTTCTCTTCGTGGGTTGAACAAAGTACAATCATTATAAATTATTTTCAAAAAGAATTGAAAGAAACAAATATATATTTGCTACCGAATAATATCGGTAATGTCCCTCTCTCGGATTGAAACCAAGAGTTAATAATAATAATAATAATAATAATAATAATAATAATAATAATAATAATAATAATAATAATAATAACAATAACAATAACAATAATAATAATAATAATAATAATAATAATAATAATAATAATAATAATAATAATAATAGTATCGTGAAAAAATTTAAAAAAATTAAAAACTTCGATTGTTAATTGGTCCATCGACTCTTCGTGGGTTGAACAAAGTATAATCATTATGAATTATTTCCAAAAAGAAATGAAAGAAAAATATATACATATTTGCTACCGAATAATATCGGTAATGTCCCTTTCGGACTCAAACCAAGAGTTGAACATAACAATCTTGAGACTGAAGCTAAAAGAAAAATTAGGCCGGACTTCGCCGAAGCTTCGTGCAGAATAAACATAAATCACAATAAATAATAACGATAATAACAATTAATAAAAATGATAAAGCAAAATGAAAAACCGAGAGAGTTGAAAATAACGAATATTCGACTGCAGAGCGAGACGAATGGTACTCGGAGAAAAGTAAAATAAAGCGATATTTATCGTAAATCCGACGCGGAATTGACAGGGAAAAATTAATCGTTCGGATAATAATGCGACGGGGGGAGGGGGGTTTGTTTTAATTCTCGAACGAGAAGCCTGGGTGGACCGTCGGACATTGAAGTGGTGGCATAATCGGTCGTGCACAATAATGCACGAAGCGGCTTCGTTCTTTTCATTTCCCACGCATGCTGCACCGCCAGGATTTACCGAGTTTCTTGGCCCCCGTGTGCTATTTCACCGCTTCGACCGACAACTTCTTACGAATATTCTCATTCGATGTTAATGTTACGACGGAGTGTATAAATAATGAACGATAAGCAGTAGTGGTTTTAAGTACCGGTGTACACAGCTGGATTCGTGTGTGTGTGTGTGTGTGTGTGTGTGTGTGTGTGTGTGTGTGTGTGTGTGTGTGTGTGTGTCAGTTGAGGTAACCGCGGAGAGGATGGACTATGAAATTAGCAAGCGTACTACAAGTCCGACCAATATTCTCTCACGCGTCTATGTGGGTGTACATATTCGTGCGTGTTATGATATTAGAAGCAGGTGCACGTGACCGTGAGTGGTACAGACTTGGGTGAGGGTTCGCCAGGCCGAGGGGATGAACTTTGACCCGGGGCGATGTAGGAAGAACCTTAGACCCTAGAAAGAGAGAGAGAGAGAGAGTCGATCGGAGTCAGGTTTGTGTTTTGTGTCGAGAGCTATACATGCCGGAGTCATCTCTCCCATGCACGTATGCCATTTTTCTATGTGTATGTATACGTGTACATGTGTGTGTGGGGGTTTTAACTACATTCACGTAATCTCGGTGTACACGTGTTAGTGATAACTATCCGAACAGGTTCTCCATGGGAAATATTAACACCGCCGATGGCTTTCGTGGCATCGATTAGATAGTATATACCTCGTAAAAAAAATGAAAAATTGAAAAAAAAAAAAATAAAATAAAACATCTTCAAGCGATTCCGCTAATCGATAGATTCCACGGTCCCGAGGATAACGTAGTTACAAACCTCTATCGGAAGCACGCGATGTTACATATGGTAACGTTGGAAAATTATACAGCCACAGCTGTTTCGACGATGGTCATTTTTATTTCATTTTTTTTTTTATGAATTTACATTCGTTAAGTATGATGATTTAACATGATTTTTTTGTTTAGTTGAATGGATACGATGGATCAGCGAGGAAAGATGGCTGTTGGTTCGAGATGCAACGTTGTTGGATATATATATATATATATATGTATGTATATTCGTTTGTATTATTTGGCATTGGCGATGTACGGAATTATCGGCACCCACGTGTTCGCCAAGGACTTTGGTGAACTCTCTCTTTCTCTCTCTCTCTCTCTCTCTCTCTCTCTCTCTCTCTCTCTCTCTCTCTCACTCTCTCGGGGGCCCCATAAGCGGCGCATGCGCGACGGGCGGCTATGGGGAAGTTTTATGGTTTATGCGAGTTGTGCAGCTGCCCGTTACCGACACCCCCGCAAACTCAATATTCAAATTAGCCCGTCGGTCCACTCGCGCGCTCGTGAATACCTCGGGTGGACCCCATCGCGCTCTCTCTCGCTCGCTCGCTCGCGCGCGTCTTTCGTAATGAGATAAAAATTTCGTTCCAGCGAAATATTTATCATAATGACGGTGTATGCGTAGTCGCGAAATCTTCTGTGGTTCTTTTCGACGCGTATTGTCCTCTCGCTCTTCTTGAAACCACTCGCGCTCTGACAAATTCGTCCCTCGCCGTCATATTTATTTATCAAGAAAAAAAAAAGAAAAAAAAAACGAACATAAAAAAAATATGAATGGTAACTCAATACCTCGTTGGCTCTAAAATCCTGAGTGACTAATCCCTTATCTCGTCCTAGTGATTTAGGGCTTAATACAAATTTGTTAAAAAAAAAACAAAAAAACAAAATTGAAACAAAAGAAAAAATCAAAAATGGAAAACAGGCGAGGGGCCTAATATTATCGAGGAAGAGGCTGCGAGATGGACTGAAAAACAAAAAAAAAATAAACACGAAAAGATTTTTAAGGAATCTCGGGCAACAGCTGCCTCCCATCGACGTTCCCGAAAAAAAAAATTCAAACTCGCCGAGCGTCGTGCTGTCGGCCGATGGAGTTTAGAGCCCCGATGATGGGATAGAGCGGGGGGCTCTCGAAAAACTCGCGGTCGCGGAGTGGTAGAGCGACGCGCGAGCGAGCGAGCGAGCGAGACTTTTACGAGGAGACGCGGGCGCGCACGACCGGTGTCAGGGTTAGAGCTGAGGGGTGTTAGTTTAGCTTGGGTGGTCCCGCGACTCTCGCGAGGATTAATCGGCGATGTCCCGGAGAACGCAATATAAATTGGGCCGCTCGGGGAGGAGGAACTTGGTGGGGGAAAACCCGGTCACAACCGCTTTTGCCGGGGGATTACAAATGCCCCCGACTGTGCCCCCCGGTCCTTAGCAGGATTGTAGATCGATATCTCGGCCTACTTCGCCCCCGTCGAAGAATTGCTCCCGCGCGTTATCCAAGTGGGCTCTCTCTTCGTTCTTGACGTCCCGAACGTTGATCGAAGGCACCACCCCCGCCCCCTCCCCGGCCCCCTTCTTAACAACGACTGATGCAAGGGGTTCTACGAAGTTGCAAGGCCAAAAAAAAAACGGTTTTTTACGATTTTTTTCTGAAAAGGATTTTTATTTGACAAATGCAAAAAGCATAGATGATTGTAGTGGAAAATTTTTATTTTATATCGGCATTTTTGCACTTTAAAATATATTGATTGACGCTGGTCCTATAGACAATCTTCTGGAGGTTAGCCGAAAAAAAAATTATATAAAATGAAAAAACCAAAATGATTGTATTGGTGGATAGATAAATCTGGGTATTGATCGAAGGAATAACGTTTCTGACAATAATTTATATACATATTTTTTAAAACAATTCAACGAAAAAAATTTGCTGGAAAATTGGAATTTTTTGTTTTTGATCGGCCATTTTGTTAATAATCAAAATTTCGAGTATTCCTTCGATCACTACCAAGATTTATCTATGAACAGGTGTATGATCCCTGAAATCGAATAATCTTTCTTCTTTTTTTGGTTTTTTCTTTATTTTGAACGACATAAAAAATCGGACCCAATATTCACGGTCGCTCATCAGTCAAGTGTATAGAAATCCCACGAATGGTAAGTCTTTAATTATTATTCTCTCGAAATTACAACAAAATATTGAAATAACATCGTTGTAAATTCAACCTTTTCATCATATACCTGACTGATATGTCTATTTTGATAATTGTATCGCTATGCATTCAATATTTCTACCGACTATAACAAAACAAATATATATTCTGTACCCTCTTCGTTCACAACGCATTTAACCAGGACGTTTCGAATCCACACCACCTGCGGCACATCTCTGCGAAAGCTTCGTTCCGTCGCCGCGGACAGAAGCGATCCGTCGAGAAACACACGGCAGCGCATCTCTCAATCCTCGGCGAAAAAGGATCTCGTCGAGTGTGTATGTCCCTTTCGCACTCTTGTGACGCGTGCGAAATGGCACATCAAGGCGACAGGATTCTCGAGCGGGGAATTGCGACGACGGCTAAATTCGCGATTCACATCCCTCGCGCGGTGTATATTCGACTTCGAACGAGTCTGAACCATAAAATCACGAGGTCCATGGTGGTCACGACACACCCCGTGACAGCTAGCGGCGCGAACCCGACAAACAAAGGTCCACACACACACACATACTGACACACACGCAAAATGCTTCTCGTATATACTTTTCTTTTGGCATTCGTGTGTGCTCGGTGCGGTGTACACCGTCCAACGCACGACAAGCTCGTGCAATGTCCAACAAATGACGCGAGAACGTCGTGTGTGGTCTTTCTTTCGTTTCTCTCACCTGCGTGGGTGTATTATCGCGGTCCGGCAAGCCATGCAGACCGTGGCATCCGAGAGAGAGATAGAGAGAGAGAGAGTCGTATCTCGTCATGAACCCGTCTCTCGAAGCCTCGGGGCTACACACGCCAGCCAGGACCTCTCGACGTCGTCCTTTTATCGCTCCTCCGCAATGCCAACTCCGACTGCGCCTCGGCCGCCACGACCATCCTTCCGCAACTTGATACATTCAAAGGTTGCAGGTGAGAAGTTCATTGAAATTGTTAATAATCCGACAAAACGTTGTATCTCGAGCACCTCGGTCGGCGGTACGGGGGGGATGGGGGGCAGGGGAGTTCTTATTGTCACGATAATTCAGCGATGATGATGATCGATGCAATGATCACGATCAATCACGATTATCGTTTTCTTTCTTCGAACAATTAATAATGATAATAATTTTTAAAATAATAATAATGATAAATAATTTTTTTAAATAATAAATTGAAAGATATAATAATAATTATTTCAAGAAAATTCAAAGTACTGATAATAGTGGAATCTTGAGAATTTAGAGATAACAATTCCAACGTAATCGCAAAAGCTTCATAAGAGAGTAAAAACAATCTCACCAAAGCAAATTGTAATAATAATAATAATTATCATAATTGTTAAAAACTATAATTTCAAACAATTGTTCAGAGTAAACTTTCGAGACTCGTGTGGCATTGTATGTTTATTTTGCAAGGAATTACATATTTTTTCCTTTCGAAGATGATGTTGAGTATGGTCTGAAAAAATACGGCGATGGTTAAAAAAACTCGAGGCGAAAAAAAAAAAAAGCTTTCTCTATGAGGAAGCAAAAAGAAGAAAAAAACAGATAAACAGAAGAAGCGGAAAGGGATGTGGAAAATGGGCTAGTGCTGTTGTTTTCCGTTTTAATGGGTGGCGCAAGTTTTCTGGTAGAAACGTGGAACGGAACTAGCACGTATATATATATGTATACAATGCGGAGAGGATACGATCTGTTTTGAGTCTGGCGTTGGTGCGAGATACGGGCCAAGATATGCATCCCCAAGGACACCCTTTTTCTCCGGTCAAAGGTGTTGGTTTAGGCAAGGGTTCTGTCGTTATTTATTTTTTTTTTTTTTTTCAATTTTTTTTTTGTCTTCTTTTACGTTCCCTCGTCTGTGGCGTGGAGGTTCTTCGGGTTCGTGCTCCAGGCCCTGCTGGAAACGCTGATAAATATGGGCCGCGAAGGAAGCACAGGAAGTGTGCACCACTACGTGGCTGGAATGTTTTCTCGAACAAGCGATACACACGCACACATAGACACACGACGAACTATCGATGCACCACGCTTTTCCATTCTTTGTCTCTCTTTCTCTTTCTCTCACACAGATTTATCCCATTGCATTGTGTGGTACGTGAAACGTCGAGTCCTCTTGAGGATTCGGAAATTTCACAGACTCCGGTCCTCGAAGCCGAATGAACTGCTGATTCTAGTCGCAGATACGTATATGTATATACGATGGCGATGGAAACGTTACGTAACTTGCGAAATATCTCTCTCTCTCTCTCTCTCTCTTTTCGAGTCAAGTGGTCCAGTCGCAAGTCCGTTCGAACTTTTGGTTGACGCTTGAACAAAGTTTCGACGTCCAAGCTGTGAGATTAACCGCGTGGGAAAAGAGAAGAGGCGCAGCGAGAGGGGAGGGGGGGGAGAATCCGTGATTTCCGGATTTTCGAGTGGCTCCAGATTTTTTTTGTCAAAAGTTCTCACTTTCGAGCCGACCTGAGAGTTGAGAAAGCTGATCGTCTCTGTTTTTCTGGCATTATCGGGGTCATGAATTTTCCATTGGTCACCGAGTTGCAGCATTCAGCAGAGCTCGCATCGTCCACGTGTGATCTCGAAGAGAGCAAAACTCTGGCATCGCGAGTACTTTTGTGTCTTCGGATCTTTTGGCATGGTCGATGTCGAGGGTGCTGCTCAGCGGGATATGTGCAAGTGGGCGACCAGGGATCTTTCACCCCCAGGCGCGATTCTGGGTGTCAAGTTTCACGAGAGTGCATTTTTTCGTGCGCCATATTATGTGTTGTCTGTGTATCGTCGATCGATGGAAAAAAAAGAACACTATCTCGTCGATCGTCGATCGATAATGCGAATCAATCAAGGTAATGCGTCACATGTGCGAGTCGCCATGAGTGTGAGAGAGACAGCGCTATCGACGCTCGGTTTAGTGCGAGAGAGACCGTGCTATATATACATGTAATACATCACCTTCAGACAATTAAATTCACCGTAGTTTACATTTTTGCGTCAAACTTTCGTACTAGAAAATAAAATTGTACTGTAATTTTTGACTTCTCTCATAGTTGTTATAAATATATAAAACACAAGGAAAAAAACGTTGAGTTTACCATCGAAGCGTGTTGAACGTTGTAAGTTGGCTTGCCGTGCATACCCACGTGCTCGCCCGGACATTTCGCATCCTCTTTTACATTTTTTATGAGCGTCATGTGAATACATGTATATATATATATATATATATATATATATATATATATATATATATATATATATATATACATGGCTATGTAGTCACGCGTGCATGTAACACACCTACACGCGATCCGATAACGGAATGGTATCAAAGTTGGACGCGATCCAAGCTGTTATCCGTTTGTCCTTGTCGGAATTCGTGCGAAAACCTTTGCGACGGTGTGACTGTGAGTTATCCCGCGGGGCAAAACGGTCCATTGGGGCAAAACCGCCCTGGACCATAGGCCGAAACCTGCAAAAATTGCGCAATCGAAAAACACTGATCGATAATATTTTTTTACTAATAAATAATATTTAAAAAAGTGTTGAAAAAGAAATGTTTGTACATAAATAATAGAAAAAACGATAAGTTTGCAAAATTAATTTCTATAAATCAATTTTTTTTTTTCGCAAGTACATCAACGCATTTGCCATCGATTGAAAGATAGATTTTTCTTTTCTTTTCAAATTACATTTTCGTTCAGGTGTGTGCCGTTTTGCCCCCGTGGTCATAACGTGTGTGACCAAGCACGTGTGTTCTTGGTTCCGATGTGGTGAGGTGTGGGTAACGCGATGAGCGTCGAATCGTTACTCGTCCGCCCATAAAGTCCTCTACATCCTATCAGACCCGACATGTCGTGCACATACACATATGTATATAGATACACATTCATACATATATATACATACACGATATATACACGAACGTTCGCGTTACAGTGCGCTATTGAAAACCCGTAACAATAAAATATTCAAATGAGGATATATACCGCGACAGTGAGTCCGTCGTGCGTCGTCTACGTACGTCCTAGACAGAGGCAGAGATAGAGATAGAGAGAGACAGAGACAGAGATAGAGAGAGAGACAGAGACAGAGATAGAGAGAGACAGAGACAGAGATAGAGAGAGACAGAGAGAGATAGAGAGAGAGACAGAGACAGAGACAGAGATAGAAAGAGACAGAGACAGAGACAGAGAGAAAGAGTGAACGACGATGACCACGTGGGTATAAAATACTCGAATCACGAATCCCGCGGTGGGGTTTAGTCGGCTTTCGACGCAACCGCCGAAGCCTCTTTAATGTCTTGTACCCCGGTCTCTCAAAACGCTGTTGCGCCGTGTTTTACGCCGGTCGTGTTCGCGTCTCTCGCGCGCGAGACTACGTTTCACGATGTTCACCCCAGAGATGAATCGGCTATTTATGTATTTAATCGATCGTAAAAACTATGCTTACTAGACGAGAGACCCCGGACGACGACGAGAGCACTAATGCCGCGTCGTCGTGTGCGTCACACACCAAGTTTCATACGACTCCTTGGGTTTTTTTTTTTTTTTTTCGTCGTTCTCGCTCTCTCAAGACGGACGACGACTGCGGTCTTCTCCTCTGCCTCTCTCTCGGTCTTCGCGATAACTCGTCACCCACTTTCATTCCACGTGTTACGACTTCTCGTATGGCACAACGTCATTGAACATGTAGATTTGCCAACAAGTGTCTTGCAAGTCTTTGTTTTGTTGTCGCAGAGTGAGAAGAAACGTTTTTATAACGTTCGGGAGTCGATATCGAGTTTCCGATGTAATGTTATCGGTGCAACTGGGGGCTCGTGGACTCGGTGCATCGTGTGTCAACCGTTGCTGACGCTGCTAAAGGAGTTGGGGGGGGGGGGGCGATGCAAGTGCAGCACATGTCGACGCGCGTCAACGCGAGCGTTTCGACGATTGTTCGCAAACGCTCGAAGCGAGGAAACATTGAAAACGTAATGTCCGTTTCAGTGTCACAGGCTTGTCTAGCTTATACGGGTTTCACACGATAGTGCATTTTGTAACATCGATGTTATTGCTAACAATGCCCATTATCTTCACGATTACCATTCCTGGTTTCGTTTGTGATGTGTGTGTGTGTGTGTGTGTTTGTACATTTGATTGGTCACAATGGGTCATTGTTGTGTCGAAGTTGTGTGGCCGGACGTTTTGTGAAAACTGGCGATGGAATTTCCGTGGCTGATTTCCATACAACTCGTGTTAACGACTCGAGTTTACATATGTGTGTGTGTGTGTATACATCATTGGGAATATGGTTATGAGAATGTGAAGGCACGATGTTCTTGTTTAGAGTGAATAAAAGATTGTTTTTTTCTTTTTTGGAGTGTTCGTCGACGTCTGCGTTCCTGTTTAGCCAATAGGGATCGTTTGAAATACGTTGTTTGTTGGATTTTGTTGAATTTTTGTTGTCGAAAGACATTTTTATCGGAGGCGAAGGAAACTGAACTTATCGTAGAAAACAAAAACACACACTCACACAGACACTTGTTACTCCAAAATAAACGTGATATAGGTTTTTAATATTTATTTTGACGATTTTTTTGTTATTAATCTATCGATATTATGATGAAAGCAAAATGGTGAAAATGTTATATTTAGAAAAAAATGCTGTATATCTCAGAATAAACGTAATATATATTTTTAAAATATTTATTTTGACGATTTTAGTGTTAATAATCGATTAATATTACGATGAAAGCAAAATGGTTGAAATTTAATATTTAGAAAAAAATTCTATATTTCAGAATAAACGTAATATATGTCTCTAATATTTATTTTTACGATTTTTCTGTTTTGAATCGATCGATATTATGATGATAGGAAAATTGTCAAAATGTTATATTCTTAATCTATATCAAAAGAATCACTAAAATTGCTGGAATTGATATAAAAAAATATACACTCTCACCATTTTTCTTTCATCTGAATATGTATTGACTGATATTGAAGCACCCTAGCTTTATCAAATCTTGATTGGTAATTCAATTCATTAGAACTGTCACGATTTATGTAGGAAAAAAAATTCTAACAATTTTAGAGAAATGGATAAATCTGAAGGAAATCCCATTATCCATCCACAGAGTGTTTTCGTGACCGAGTCACGAACGAAGATAGAAAAGCGAGGAAACACGAGGTTCAAGGATCGCTATAGATATATATATATATATATATATATATATATATATATTCGAGACATCTAGGACCTGCGCATATCCGTCGCATAAATTTCCTCGTGGAAAATCTTTCGTATCTGTTACACGTTTCGGTCGACCTGGTTGGGTTTCAACGACGGTTAAATCCTCTCGTGAAAAACGACGGAAGACGACGACGGGGTGACGTGGCGCGTGGGGCCGGGTGTGAAGGTCCGTGAGGATCCTCCTGCATCCCTCCCAAGACGAGAGCGAGAGAGTGAGAGAGAAAGATCTGTGTGCAACTCTTGAGCTCCGAGCTCCTCACCATCCGTCCTGTTATATGTACGTCGTACGACACGTTGCCACGACAGCGTTAGGTTACACACAGAACATTACCCTTTCCAACAGCCCCCCCCCCTCCCCCACCCCCTCGTCGTTCCATCCTGCACGGCCCGAGCGAGATAACCAACCAGCACTCAGGACAAATGCTCGGGCCAGAAAAATCGCGATAACCACGTGAATCTTTATGGTTTAAACTCTTAGCCTTTGGTTTAAAGTTCGGACGTCAGACTCATGCACGTGCCGGTCCACCTGCCTTCTCTCTGTCTCATCGTGATTTATTATTCATTCAACTTTATATCCACTCTGCTCTCACACTCGCTTTATCATTCATTTTTTAAATTACAATTTTTACCGCATTTTTATGAATTAAATGAAATTTTTTTACATATATTTCAATCAAAAATTATATTTTAATGTAACTCAAGAGAATTATTTCAATTTTAAATTACTATATAATTTAATGCAAAAAAATGTATTCCGAGTAAAAATAACGAAAAATTTTTATGAAAAAAAATGTCTTTTGGTTTAAAAAAAAGGATCGATGAAATGAAATTGAGGCGCGAATCTTTTTACCGTATTTATGAATTAAATTAAATTCATTTACATTTATTTCAATCAAAAATTATATTTTTATTTGATTCAAAAAAATTATTTTAATTCTAAATTACTTTTTAATTTCATTCAAAAAAATGTATTCCCAGTAAAAATAACGTAACAAAAAAGGATCGATGAATTGGAATTCAGGCGCGAATCTTTCAAATTACAATTTTTACCGTATTTATGAATTAAATTAAATTTATTTACATCTATTTCAATTAAAAGTCACATTCTAATGTAATTCAAGAAAATTGTTTCAATTCTAAATTACTTTTCAATTTGATTCAAAAAAATATATTCTAAGTAAAAATAACGTAACAATTTTATGAAAAATAAAGGTATTTTAATTTAAAAAAAAGCATCGCTGAAATGGAATACAGGCGCTATTGTTGAAAAATGGCGATGCGAGTTACATAATTTCAGCGATATTTCGAATAGATTTTGTTTTTGTAAGAAGATCGTCCTTATCACAGTCTACGAAAGATGTTACACGATCGAATACTATACGAACGTGAACGTCGTGGGGAAATTTGCAAGTGTCTCGATGCAATCGCGTATGGAAAATCGCACTTTTCCGTTTGCCACTTAAATGCGTAAGTTTGTTTGCATGCGCAGCCGCGTTACAGGCAGCAGAACCAGCAACAGCAGCTCGACAGCCGCCGGAACAGTCGTCTGGAACGTTCGACACATCGCCAACGTTGGGACAAAGGAAAGAACGTATCGCGTCGAGTTTTCTCTTCCGGAGGTTCCTAGGACACGCCGCGCGCATACATGTACAATGTACATGGTAACATTGTACGCTGGGTCGCATACACGCTGGCTGGAATGGACGTCGTGGCGTATATGCAACGTGTGGTGCACATTTGACGTCCATCTGTCGTTGACAATGGCCCGGTCTGGGTGTACGCGCGCGGCTGACAGTCCGAGAAGCTGCGACGGTCGACGCGGGCCTTATAAGGCTCTCGCGAGCGACCAACTCCGCGATAACTTTGTGCATTATGAAGAAAAGCGTTTCGCATGCAAATCACGAGACCTCCGCTGCGTTCGCACACACGCATACACGATTGGACAGCTGACTACCGTAAAATTAATATTTGCTTCCAATTATCGGTCTGCACAGTTTTGGCTTGACTTTGATTATTACGCTTGAATGTACGAACGAGAGATAAATTCGCTCGTCGAAGGAAAAACATTTTTTACGACGTAGAAAGTATTTAAAATCTATATAATATAGATTAATGAAATATTAAGATTGAATTTTGAATTTGATTAAATTTATTTCCTAAATTAGTTATAAAATAATAATTTCATAAAAATTAATAGATAAAAATAATAGAATTAATAAGGTTAATTATTTATATTTAATTTACATTTTTTTTCAATTCCGTCTGAATAAAATTGTACCGAACATTGACGGAGAATTTTCAGGAACTATTGATAAATCACATTATTCGACATTTCCAACGAAATATTTTCGCAAATTCAATTGATCAATGTCAAAGTAAAAGAAAAAAAATTAATGCATTTTTTTGCTGTTTTACATTCACGTTGAACTGATTGGAAACTCTTGTTAAAATTTGATATGCAAATGCACGACCTACCGTAATATTCCTAATAAAAAAAAAACGAGATCCGCATTCCGACCGCTTGAACGAAATTCATCATAATTTACGATTCCGATATTTCATTATGCAGACGAGTTGAAAGAGACGAAAAAATAAAAAACGAAGACAAAAGAAAAAAATACAATTCGAATTTTCGAGTCTCACGAGGCTGAGAAATCTTTCGTTCTGATGCAATAAAAGATCGTGATTCCGGCGGTGAATCTTTTATAATATTCTTTTCGTTTTTTTCTTTCGGAGATCAGTCAGACCGAAGAGAATGGAGAAAAGAAAGAAAAAAAAACTGTTGCAGGGGAATCCGTGTAATCCTTCGATTCGTTAACCGCAAGAAAGCGTCACAAATTTGAGAGTCGAAAAAGAAGAAAAGTCAGATTCTACGATAGAGAAGGGTGACGCGAGGGTGGTCTTCATCTTCCATGGTCCAGGCCCCGTCTTCGAGTCCTCGGCCCCCTCCCCCCTAAAATCCATAAAACCCTAATCTAGTTTTGTCCTCCGAGCCGGTATAATCGTCAGACCGTCGACGATATATTGATCCACTCGTCAGAAAAAAAGGCTACTGGATAGCAGGTCGAAATATATGCTCGGCATCAAACGGCAGAGACCCACGGCTCGAGAATATCTACTCGTGGACCTGTTTTTTGTTTTTTTTTTTTCCAAAACGGCTCGTCTGACCCTCCGGCGCATCATCTTCCACCTCGGACCATCTTAAATATCACAATATATCATAATACCTTGGCCATCGTCCCCACCGGCTTTGGCGGATATAACTTTCGAATATTATACACAGGTCGAGTTACTTACTCTCCGAGCTTCGTGATTTTCGAGACTTATTTCAATGTTGAGGGAAATTATAATTTAACATTTTTTAAATCAAAACACTCAACGATATACTTATAAAATACATCATTGATGTTGTCAATATTATTATTATTAATTATAACTATTTTTAAATCATAAAAAAATACTCACGATTGAAGAGGGTTCGATATTTTCACCCATTCCAACACCAAAGTTTTTGCCCAGCAATCGACCTCGCACATAATTGACAATTTTCAAAATAATAAAACGAAGCCTTTTTCCACTTTGCCAAAAGAGTCCGAACAACGCTGGTAACTTCAACCAGTGAAAAATAAAGCTTGGGAACCGCCAGAACGATCTGCCAAGTCGATTGCCAAGCGAAGCCTCGATTGATTCTTTTTCGACCGATCGACTGCAACGTCCACATGAACATAAATGTCGATAATCCGGTCACTTCGGCGCGCAGACGTCGAGTCCCGCGTGCATAAGACATACGCGGCATGAGCATACATAAACACGGTGGGAAAATTGGCAAACGGACGAGGATGCAGATTGCAACGCGGGGGGGGGGGGGGGACAAAAGCGTTTGCTCGAACAATTTGCGGTCACGAATGATCCGGCGGGGAAAGCGGAGAACAAGATAGTAAGCCAGATATATATAAATATATATATACATATATATATATATATAAAGAGGGGAATGAAAGGGGGAGTCCGGCAGCTATCGGGTCAGCCCCGCGCGGTCGAAAGAGAAAAGCGGAGAAGCCGGTAGAGAAGCGCCAGCGAATTTCAATTACGAGTCTTCACAGTATCCTGACAGAGACTCCGCGGACTCTGCTTCGGGCAGTAGGTCCGACGTGGTCCCGCGTGGTTGATGCAGAAGCTCATTTGAAATTCGGTAGCTCCCCGCGTGGTTCCCGTCGGTAATGAAACATTCACAGCGCACCGCAAATTGGCCTTTGCCCGAGACTCCCCGGGCCCCCGCGCGCGTCGGGGTAACCGAGAGCGGGGCCGAAGCGTACGAGAGACCCGGGCGCAGCACCGCGCCGCCGTCGCCGCCGCCGCGGCAAGAAACCAACTGTTTTCGACCGCCTACTTATTTTTTATCCAACGAATACTCACGAGCGCGCGCGCGCGCGCGGGTGCTCCTATCTCACTTTCTCTCTCGCTCGCTCCGGGCCAATCTCGTACGCAATTATTGGTTTTGGCGTCGGGCAATCTCGCCTCCTCGCTTTGCCACGGGTTTATACATATATACATATAGTTATGTACATATATATATATTATATATTATATATATGTTTCGCTTTAGCGGCTGCTGTCTCGCGTAATAGCAAAAGTTATATATATATATTTTTTATACGAATGCAGAATTTATTTGTTCGAGCTATATATATATATTATATATATTATATATTTATTATAGTGGTCCTTCTAAAGGGTCTGGATCAATTTTGACCTTTTACTCCACATTGGCATTGGCTCGAAATAATAAAAAATGAATGCCGTGAAAATGTCAGCCCTCCATCTTCGAAATTGGCCACTCCCAAGAGGGATTGGTTTTTGCCTTTAAAATACACAGTTTTTTTCATTATTTTTAATCTTTCTAAAAATACGAAATAGCTTCCAAATGAGTTCTACGGACTCGTTCGGAAGTATTTTGTATTTTACAAAGATTTTCAGACATTCCAGAAAGCGTGTCATTGAAAAAAAACTAGAAAAATCTGTGTATTTTCAGGGGTTATAACCGATCCCTCCTGGTAATGGGCAATTTGCAATATAGAGTACTGAAGTTTTGAGGGTACTCACTTTTGATTATTTAGAGCAAATTTGGGGGGCGGCACGATCGAAATTCGTACATACCTCATACGAGGACCACTCTGATATACATATATATGTAAATATACGAGGGAATTTGAACTGTCAGAACTGCGAATGAGAGAAATGTCTTTGTTTACTACAGATTTCTGTACGTTGCGGTTATACATAAATATTCCACTCACATTTCTCTCTTTCAGTTTCTCTCTCTCTCTCTCTCTCTCACTTTCCATCTCGCTTCGTAACAATCCGTGTTCTATCTGCCACAAACTCCGTATCTCATTTCGATTAATTGCACCCCGTCTGCGGCTGTCGGTTGTCTTATCAAAACCAGACGTCTGAGTCGGTATTATCGCTCGCCCTATCTACGGTCATTGAGACGCCAAGAGATCCGCGGCGTTGTGAACGAACCACAATCGGCAAATACAATATAATTACGAATGGTTCGAAGATTCGCGTGTAACGATTGCAGAAGTTGCGAATGGAAATTGATGAAAGGTATATTTATATTTACACATAATATATATTTATACATGTGTTTGTGTAATTATCGGGATGAGGATGGGATTGTGTGTGTTACACGACATTTCATTGTGAGTTTATTTTTAAGCCTGGTCGATTAACACCTCATCGGGTACACGTGGTTGATCCTCGTGTTATTGTTTCGCCAAAGATACAATGAACTTTTTATATTTTTATTCTTTTCCCCTTAAATTTTCATCACTCACATTTGCTCAGTGTAAAATATTGTTACGCATATGTTCGACACTCTTCACTTGCATATCCAACAATTTTATGACTCTACAAAATTTCAACATACATGGAAATAATTTAAACAACGATATAAGAAGATAACCTGAAGTGATTAGGTTATTTCAATGGGATAATTCATTTCAATAGCTTTCTTTCGATCGTAATTTTGTTTTTTCTTCTTCAACGATACAAATGTAGTCGATCGTCGACGAACTTCGCGTAAGGGCATGATCGAAAAAAAAAAAAACAATCCTATACGTATACGTTCACGTCGGCAATCCTGATTCGAATTCCGATGAGGACGTTACCGGGGCATGTCTTGCTCGGGCTATACACAGGATATCCTCATTCGGTCCTCATAAGTGGCCTGATAAGGCTACGGGCGATCGTTCAAGCCTCGGTGGATCAATCTGCCACAAATTAGCATACCTACCTTCGTCGAACAACATCAATTGACCGCACATTATTGACCAATAAACCAGGTTCATGGTTTTGTTCGGCTAATTTGCTGGAAACAAGTTTTTTTGATTTTTCTTTCTCGCCAAGTGAAAAAGTCGCCATACGATCAGACATCGAAATAATTAACGTATTTTTCTTTGAATCATTTACCGATAACTATACTCAAATTCTACGTTACATAAAAAACCCGTAAATTATTCTCAATCACACCGAGAAAAACAAAAACAATTAACGAAGAAACAAAATTCGAAATAAAAAATTTCAACATAAATTGATGTAATAATTTGCTCGGTGATATATCGACAAAACAAATTATCTATCGCCGATGAAAAATTCACAGAAAATTATCACGATTCTATATCACACGAAAAGCCGATAAAATATTCTCTCACGTACATCGAGAACAGTCGAAGCGACTTGCATCCAAATATTCAAAAAAAAAGGAAAAAAAAGACATAGCTAA
Source organism: Diplazon laetatorius (assembly GCA_963662125.1). Taxonomy (NCBI): domain Eukaryota; kingdom Metazoa; phylum Arthropoda; class Insecta; order Hymenoptera; family Ichneumonidae; genus Diplazon; species Diplazon laetatorius. The sequence goes on along the minus strand of OY759161.1, from coordinate 10,618,310 downwards.
AACGGCCATACATTTATATGCTGATACGAAGCCATGCTGTCGTTGAGCGAAAATTCCACGTTTATGTTATAGATACTGGTTAGTTATAGTGGCCGCTATATTTAAAAGAGCTCGAGGCAGATAGCTGTTGAGACCAGGTGGTGCGCACTACACACACCGTGCACACACTCTCGTGCAATTTTCTTTTGTGTGTGTTCTCAAGCTGTGCTTGTGCCATATGATAGCACAGTGTGGTGGTACCCATCTCTCTGTCCGCACGTGTGTGTGTGTGTGTTGTAGCGTTGGTGTCGGCATTCCTCGAGGCAAGCGATGCGCGGCGCTGTGCAGATGGTCGTGGCGGTGAGTTCGCCAAGACCCCCATAAGACCGAGGAGACGTGATATCACGTCCCGCGCGAGTCGTATCTAGCCAGCTCCCGGGACTCTTCGTATACAACGTCGACGTAACAGAAGCGCGGTAGCAGCTCCGTCGTGCGATGATATGTCACACTGGGTCTCCGGACCTCCAGGCGTGAATCCGTCGTCCTTTTTCATCATGAGAAATATTATATTATCCCGCGCTACTCCTTTGCCCTTGCCTTTTAACATCGGTCTCACGGCCGTCGAGAAATCCGAAGTTGACAAGGAGTCAGTGGCATTACTTCCCAAGGGCTTTTACCATTCTTCACGTAGGTTATAAATATATATAGAACGGTGGGAAAATATATATATATCGTTGGATTAATTTCATTTATCCATTCGTTCAGATACACATATATGTGAGGCATTCCACATCACTTTAGCCAGTAGAAAAAAATTTCCACAAATCATTTTGAAAAATTGAGTTATTTTATTGCAAAATTTTCACCGAGTACCGATTTTTAAAAAAAATTTCTGACGGTTTTATCGTTAATTAACGTTTTTTTTTTAATTTTTCAACTCAAATGGCTGTATCTTTGGGGCAGGATTTGACGTATTTACATTTGTAAAAAAAGAAAATGTGCGTTTTTTATGGCCTTCCAGAAAAAAATTAAGTTGGATTTCATTGAGCAAGTTGAACGTCCGTTTCAGGACAAAATATGCAAAAATATTTTTCTTTTCAAAAAATTGACTCGTTATTTTAGTTTTCAAAATAATTTAGTTTTCGTCTGATTCGTCTGACTTTTTTCATTCGCGAATTGCGGTTTGGTGGAAAATGTTTTTGATCGATGAGGGGGATGACGATGGATAGACGCATGGCTGATGGTGAATTGCTCCGGTGGGTACCCTAACTACTTCGAATCGGTCGGCATTTGGTTCTGCAATTTCGTGGATAGTTTATAATGGCTCGGCTCGTCACTGATTGGCTCATTCAGTCGAGGTCGACCAGCGACTATCGATTTGCCGCGGAGGAACCGTTCGTATCTGCGTGAAAGGGCCGAATCAGTGGGGAGGAGGGGAGGGGGGGGGGTTGGAAGTTGAAAAAAGTAATAATAATGGAAATTCCGATGAACCGTCGAAGCTATATCGAGATTGGGACGGAGGGTGGAAAAAGGAGAGTTTTTCCTCAGTGCGATAGACCAGATGTTGAGTTAAAAAATTATATATACTACAATATAATATTATATCATAGTAATATTATATCATAGTAGTAAATGTACCTATTTATTGTAAAAACGTTACAATAGTTCCCAACAGTGTCGCAATTTGTTTCAAACAATTCGTGGCGTAGAGTTAATTTTATGTACAGACGTAAATTGCAATCTACATTGCCAATGAGTTATCCACCGAGGTCCTTCAACCTCATAATATTATATTTATTTATAAATTATTTCACATCTATATATATATACAATTGTTTCGTTCGGAAAATTCGGTGTTTAAAAAAGTATTCCTGTCTTCACGCTAATAAAAAAACATCTTAAGTCCATTATTTCAAATTCAAGTGGTGAAGTAACATAAGCATTAGTCGAGCAGTTGTTTTTTTTTCTTTTTCCACGCGCGTTACGTGAGGACGGAAAGGGAAAAGATCATCGACTTTATCGTCATCGTCATCGTGGTCGTTGTCATCGGTCGACTCGTTGCTCGTAAACTCGACGCTGCGCGTACGTGACCCGGTCGCGACAGCGTTTCACATAAACTAGATCTCTCGGGCTCGTATTTTCATGAAATGTTCTTTTTTTTTGTCAGCGATGCTGGGCGAGATGCCAGAGCGACGCGCGGACGCGCGAGCGTCTTCCAACGGGCCGGGGAGAAGAGTGATGCGATAAGCGTACGTGAGGGTGGTGTCCGTGGCCCCCTCGTATTCTTTTCGAAGACCCACACGTTACCGATGATGAGGACGGAGATCGTGCTCACGCGCGCGCGATATCGAGAGTTACGATCGGTCGAGAGTAAAGCGGCGCGCGCGCTCGCGCGACGAGTATTTTGGTGCTGTCGAAAGGGGAAGGGGAATTTTAAACATCGTTTCGGGAGCCGATTCTCACTGCGACATTGTTGAGCTCGAAAAATTTTTTTATCGACTATCGCGTCTCTTGTAAAAATCAAAATTTGATAAGCAATTGTGTCTTTATGAATGGAAAGAGTCGTTTTGATTTTGTAATAAGGGAAAAATATTAATTTTGAATTATTATGGACTTTCTAGCATTTTAAGTAACTGGAAAAGACATTTTGAATTGGATGAGTAATATGGTCCTTTTTTTTTTTTTTTTTGGAAGGCTATCCGAATTCAAAATCTTATCTTGCCCGTCATTTTGCAGCTACATCAGTTTATTTTATTTATTTTATGTATTTTATTTATTTTATTTATCTTATTTATTTTATTTATTTTATTTATTTTATTTATTTTATTTATTTTATTCATTTTATTTATTTTATTTATTTTATTTATTTTATTTATTTTATTTATTTTTGGATCGTGCTAATATGCCTTTACGATTTTATTATTAATAAAATAACTATAACAATATGATTATTCTCTGAAATATCTTCTACTAATCATTATTCAATCACCATTTTATTTTCCACACTGATACTCGTAAAAATCATTTTATTTTCATTATTCTTTCACAATCTCATAAATTTATTTTTATATTTTCATATAATCGTTATCAGTTTATTCCTCAGTCCGAAAAATGAAACTAACGATATTTACAGCACAGTAAAACAATTCATCGATCTCCTTCACTCCGTTCGATCGTTCTTTCAACGTTCCCAAGCCGTTCAAAATCCCCGATAAAAACAAAACTCCGTATAACCGAGATTTTTTACAATATAATGCGAGGTTGCGGTTCGTTCGGGGGCCACACAAGTCGCGGTGTCTCATCAGCAAACGACTATGTTCGTGCGCGGAACCGAGTTTAAAGAAGGGCGCGGAGCAATTAGCCGTTCGAGGATCCGCGGGACTCGTAAAACTATTCCGAGCTAATTGTAAATTAAATCCCGCGGAATGAATCGCGTACGGCAGTTAAAAACGATGGCGGTGTGGTGGAGGGGGAGAGGGTGGGGGGAATGACGCGGTGACATCAGTGCCCGGGCATTCATCAAATAATTGACAAATGAATTTAATTGCCGCGGTCTCCCGGTTTCTTATCTGAGCCGTGGCTCATCTCTCCGCGGCTTCGCGGCCGCTGGACCGCTTTGCGTCATCCCCACGGACGAGAGACCGGATTCCAAAAGGCGAAACACTCTCGAGAAACACTTATTAACCGAATGATATAAAGCGGTTTCATCGGGGACTCGCGGGTTCGTTTCGAACCACCACCACAGGGACTCCTCGCCTTATTCATATTGAAAACGGTCGGTCATGTAAATCACTCGTCCTAACCCTATAATTTCTTTCGTCTCGTTGAAAACAATTTTCCAAGTATTTTTTTTCAATCTTCATAAATAAATGAAGCATTCGACTGCACGATTCGGGCTTATTGAAAATTTTTCGTTGAAAAAAAAAAAAAACGTATAATCAACGATGCACGAGTGATGATTCGTGTTTAATCGTAAATCGTTGGTAAATTATTATTACATATTTTTTTAATTAAATTTTGTACATATTTTGATTATACATTTTTGACGAATGAAAACGTGTGTGGCAATAAATGTGGCATTGAATGTAGAAAATTTCGTTGACCGATAATTCGTTTCAGGGATGGGCGTCCATTAAATGAAAATGTATTTCAAATAATTTTTCAAAAATATAACTATGATTAATTATTATGCAAGAATCAATATTCTCACATTTCTTTTTTTTTTATTTTACAATGAATTATGATTTCACAATGAATCTAAGTATTTAATAAATCTGGTGAAATTCGTTATCATTTGGCCCAGAAAGTATTTGGAATACATTTTCATTGAATAAATACCCATCCCTGATTCGTTTGCCGTTAATCGTTGTGGAATTATTTTTATATTTCTGGGAAAATGAAATTTAATCATTATTTCGAATTATCGATTCAACGAATGAACGTGTGTGCATGTGTGTGGCAATAAATGTGGTGTCGAATATGAAATTTCGTTTGACCACTAGATTAAAAGTTGCTTTATGACCCTCGCTCCGAAACTTTTACTCGGTATCAATTTATATTTTCGTAATCGTGCTGATAAACTTTCGTTGCTCTTATCTCAGCACGGTTTGTGAGATGATTTTTATTTTGTTTGGTTTTTTTTTCCTCTGTCACATTGAAATTTGGGTCAGTGAGGATAATTATTTGACGGTTGGAATCCGTGAAGATGGCCATGGGTTGCAATTATCATATTCAATTTCTTATCTTCGTATCTGTGGTTGGAATTAGCATGATTAATACGGGTTTGCCGCCCATGTCCGACCTACCGTACTTCCCCGTAACGAAAATCGTTTCATTACAACGGGCGTGGTAGTCGCGTATTGCGTATCACACGCGTTAAATGGCACATGATATATGGGCACACACTCGTCGACCATCGAACGGACATAAATGCATGGCTGCATCTCGACAGCGAAAGATAAAACTCGAACGAAATCTCGATATCACTTCGTTGGGTAATTACCAAGTCAAGTTCAATATTGAATTCCCATTTTTTTTATTCAATCCAAAACTTTCTCGTCCGGCATAAATTCTCACTTTTTCATCTCAAACTTTTATTTTTGCATAACGATAATTAGTTGCAACGATATTTTATATTTCTCAACAATTTTGAGATCTATAAAATATTCGATTTTTAGTGAGTAATAAATAAATAAAAGTTAGAAATTAAACAAATTAATTATAAATAAAAGAAGCGTGATAAAAAATTAATTGGTTCATAATTTAGCTTCCCTGCTATAGTCCACGTCGAACAAAGTTTTTTTTTTATCAACTGTTCGAAGATCGAAAAAAATAAGAAATAAAAAATAAAAAAATTAAACAATGTAAAACTTTCAGCCTGAAACAAAGAGAAGAGAATATAAGAAAAAAAATCGTATTGGATGCTTGAAAGATTGTCCGTCCCTTTGAATAATCAAATATTCACGTGACGTTCAAGGACGAAAGTGGCGGCGAGCAAAAGATGAATATAAAAGGATCTTAAAGTGCATCTGCCTACCGCCTACTCCACAAACCTGTATATATGTGTGTATATATATATACATAAGGTACATATATGGTCGCTTGTAAATCAAGACACGCGTGCATATACCGCGAGACGGAACGAGGGTCCATGTTATGTCCGTTGGTACGGAGAGCGACATCGGAGGGCCCATATAGGAGCTTTGAATTATTAATACAAGCCCGGTTACTGGTTCAATCAAGTCCTCCCACCCGGACACCTGGGTCTCGATATGCCCATTAACGAGTCTCGCATCGGGAAACCGTCCGTTATTCACGGTATCACGTGGACCAACTAACCCGGTACCCACACCATCCGACCGCGTGACACACGAACGGAGAGAGTGGGTATACTCGTTCATCGAGTTATCGGGACACACCGTCGAATATGGAAATTGAGCTTACGATCTATGAACGCCAGAGTCCCACATACGTTCCGGCGGATACGAACCACCCGTGTAACACACATATCGCACAATCTATATACCCCCCACCCCTCATTCTCAATACGTTCCCACATCGTACATTTTTATCGTGGAAAAAGAAATAAAGGCTCGGCATACCAGTAAAAATAATTTCTAGCATAGAAATAGTTAGAACGACTTCACATAGAGCTTTTAGATTCTTTGAATTTTTTTCACTCTAACAAGAAAAAAAAAAATTTAATAATCGAATATTTTATAAAATTTATATTTTCAAATGTAACAGCTAAATTTGAAAATTGATTTGGGATTAAGTTTTATTTCCAGTAATCCGAAGATGCCGATTACGAATATATAAATGAATTAATGAATTAATAAACAAATAAATAAATGAATAAATAAATAAATCAATAAATAAATCAATACATAAATAAATAAAGAAATAAACAAATGCGTATTCATAAATTCTTCTGTTTTAACTGCAACCAAAAAATAAAATTAAGAAAATCGAATATTTTATATTTTCGAATATAAAAGCTAAATTTTAAAATTGATTTGGGATTAAGTTTTATTTTTAAAAATTCGATAATGCAGATTACAAATAAATAAATAAATAAATAAATAAATAAATAAATAATTAAATATATAAATAAACAAATAGATAAACAAATGCGTATTTACAAATTCTTCTATATTCGGTGAATTGTGATAACAGCTTTATTGTCTGGCAACATCAAGAATTCTCATCGCTTTACACAGTAGAGTTGAATTGTAAAGATGACGCGAGAACGGAACGTCTGAGTCCGACTGTACAAGAGCACACACACACGCACACACACACACACACACACACACACACGCAAAGACGCGCGAGAAACGTGGCAAGAAAGGTGCGCGCGCGGTGCAGCAAGACCCGGGAGAGCGTCGGGCTCGAGTCTGGTCGCTCGGTGGGAGAAGTGCAGGAGAAGCTTATGAGATGGGTATGGGGGAGGACGTGGGGTCGGCGCGTGGGCGGCCGCAGGCAGGACGCACGTCTCCAGACGAAGATACGATTATTCCAGACTCGCGTCGAGCGAGCGAGATAAGCCATTGGCGAACGAGAAGAAACGACGACGAAGGAGAACTGGAAGAGTGGGACGAGAGGAGACCGCGGCTCATCGAAGGACAGACCTGTAGGGTCTGATCCGAAGGAACGAAGATGAAAAAAAAAAAAAAAAAAAAAAAAAAAGAAAAAAAAAGGAAGAATGAGAAAGAGTTGAAGACCGCGAGGATAGCTCTGGAGGTCGTAGTAGGTAAGGGGAATGTATATATAGCTATCTCGGAGCCTCTTCAACCTATTCCCTTCCCCCCTCCCCGCCCACAAGAACGACCGTCTTCATACAGGCTCGTTCACAATAAAAAATTATTCATAGAATATCGCCAGTCGTCCCATCGACAAAATTCGTCGATAATTTTTCAAACGTTCTGTACGTATATATATATACGTGTGGGAAAGGATGTTCCGAGAGATGAAACGAGTGGCTGAAACCGCCCCCCCCCCTCAATCCACTGACTCCCTCCTCCGTCACCCCCCCGTGGAAATAAAAAGAGTTTCGTATGACGCGGTGGTTTATGGACGTGGGTTTTATCTGATCGAATTGCCACCGGTGCAGATTTCGCAATAAATTAGACCGAGGTGTAATTAAAAGGGCACCGCTTACCGCGTCGGTGTACCCGGATGGCGTATGTACACGCTGCGACTCTGCCATCCGGTTACTACCGGCCGTGTACGACTTCGGTGTGTGTGTGTGTGTGTGTGTGTGTACGTGTGTACTCACGATGGAATTATATTCCTGGCTCTCACGATACTCACGGTTTAACAAGTGTTTCGAAGACGATCTCACGATCGCTTTATCGGTAACACACCGACGATGACTGTTTATTTTTGTGATTTTTTTTCGCATTATTATAGATCGTTACTTGCTACTGATTATAATAGTGGGAGCGTTTGATCAATTGCTGAAAATAATGATAATGATAATAATAATAATAATAATAATAATAATAATAATAATAATAATAATAATAATAATAATAATAATAATAATAATAATAGTAATCAAAATGAATTATATTTTTCATGATTGCTATCATGATTATTATTACTCATCTGATTATGTCTAGCTTCAAAAATAAAATTTTTCGAGTCCACAATAATGCGGATGAAAATAATAATGCTGGCGATCGATCGCATTTCAAAATAATAAAAATAATGATAGCAGAAATACCAATAATCCGATTAAAAGCATTTTCCAAATAAAATTTCACCACCCAATGATAATCATATTAATAATATTCGCTCATTATATTTTATTTTGTAGTCGTTATTATTATTATTATTATTATTTTACAAAGGATTTTCATGTGAACACTGCTCTTTTAACCGGATTAGTTGACAATAGAATTATCAACAATCGTCTAATTATCAACAATATTTTTGCCACATACGTAAAAACGTAAAAATGGTTTCCACAAAAAATGTTTAAGAGATAAAACCTGGAAAAATGTTTACAATACAACATTACCAACCGTAGAAATTATTATTCATTTCTCGTTCCCGCGAAAGTTGCTACTCCAGTTGCAGCCCTTCGCGTTCATGGGGCGAACGTGTGCAATCCGTGTGTACCCCGCGTGTTGTGTTCCGCCGGTCGGCGTGTTGCCTCCCCCTCCCCCATCCTTCGGCAAGCCCCTCGCCAGGGCTTACAGTCTCGAGAGAGGATCACGACTGGAGATAACCCTTATAAACTGGAGCATTAGTACGACGTGGAGCAGCTCTCTTCGAGTGAGAATATCGTTCGCGATCTGGGACGGGAATGAGCGAGACAAAGACGGATAAAAACGTAGGAGAGGCGAAAAAAAAGAAACAAAAAAAAAAAAAAAATAAGCGTTCGACAATGAGGTCCGGTACATAAACCATATCTGCATCGGCCGCCGAGAGCCGTGTTGTTGCACTCTCACACGCGGTAGGACTCGTTCGCGAGAGAACCTCCCCCCCCCCTCTTCCCCCCCCCCCCTGCCCGGTAAATGTACAGATCGCGATGTATTACCCATACTCGTGATGTAGAATGTAGATGGGGCATTGCCACGTACGGTTTATGGCAACACTGCACCACGATGTGCAACTACACCGACCAAGTCGAATAATAATGTCATTCGTATTTATATCTGAAAACTCGCATCTCACTCGTGGTGTGTAATTTTTTTTTTTTTTTCGTTATTTTTATTTACATTTCTCACATTCTTATCGATATTTCATAATCAATGATGTTTCATTGTCATTCACGAGGTGTGTTTGATAATTTTAGTAGTAGTAGTAAAAGACATTTATTGACAATATAATACATTTGTCTTATTTTCTTGGTATTCCTGATATTTTTATTTATCAATATCGATAAATGAATTATTATTATGGATTGTATGCCAATAGGCCATCGACCGAGGTCCTTCAGCCTGAGATTTTTCATATTTTTATGGCCGTTTTGTTTTTTGGGTACCTAAAATAATATATAATAAGCAGGTGTTTATGGTCCCGCCGGTGTGGTGTTGTTCTATTTCTTATAAATTTATATTCTTACATCCTGATTATTGTTATTTAATAATGAATGAATTTTTATTGTTATTTACCAGGTGTGTGGGGCCTAGTCGGACGTGTGTTCATTTCGATACGTAAAAAGACTCTTTTGCCGACCAGCAACCCGAAATATTTCTTGAAGTAGTCTCAAGAAATTATTTATTAAATTATGATAAAACCACGTGGTCGACGGTCGACCATGCATTCGGCCACGAATCCTCTACCGCGACGGACGTAGAGTATCGAGAGATTTAACAAAGACGACGGATGCATATTGCGTCAAACTTTTGTGTTACGTGTTTCTTTTTTTATATATGAATAAATGCTTCAATATTAATCCTGTAAATTGCTTCTCGTACAATGTACCAATAATTATTTCTAATAGGAAGCCTACCATCCTAACATCATAAATATTTTCTATATTTATGTAAACCACGTGAAACATATTTTGCATTTTCGATGCTTCTGTCGAATGTCCCGATTTATAGTCGAATCACACACTGCACGTAGTTGTCACGTTTCTTATTTATTAATTTTTTTTTTTTTCGGGCGTATGGAGCTCTTCATCTCAGTCTCTTCGATATTCTCGTTTCTTGATCTTCGCAAGTTATGTCTAAAATGTCGTTAGGTTCTGTTTATTATATATATGGTACGTGTGAGATACGATAATGGGAGAAACATACATGTATATATATACACACACGCACGTACATACATATTATATATCTTTGAAAGACGAACCGACGTGGAGATGCTGCCGAGGATCCGAAGAGAGAAAAAAGAAAAATAATAAAAAGATTTTGAAAAAATGTTGTGCCGTTGAGCGAATCGTGGGCTCTCTTCGAGGTTGGAAGGAATGCCCGATGCATTCTTTCATCTCTCTCTCTCTCTCTCTCTCACTTTCACGTGATCGCGGATCTGTGCATTCACGATTAAGTTGTATTAAATCCGCGATTGAGTGCCTCTCGTGGATCGCGAGTTCCAAACCCATAAACGTCCGGGGGATATGGTGTTTCCCATAATCTATACGGAGAGTCCGGTCTGGCAAATTCTCCCCCTGGGTCTCGGAGCGCGCACTGCTGCTGCGCGAGCGACGAGCTTCTGCGCTTCTTCTCAGCAGATTCTTTTCTTCTCAGAAAAAAGCAGATTGGCCGATAGCCAGACATTGGACAATGATTCTCATTCATTCCACTTAACCTAAAATAATCGATTTTCCACGAAAACCCAATTCGATTTCCTCATACGTTCGTTCGTAAAACATTTTTGAAGTTATGTACGTGTTTAAGGTAGTATCCCACAAACTGTAAGAGTCAAAGCAAGCCTAAGATATACCATCTCCTGATTGAGGTATGTAGTACTTTGATGTGACAACGTCGCATGTTATGATGTCGATTAGTGAGAGAGAAAGAAGATGGGAAACAAACGCGCAACGTTGCTATGTCTACTGGATCACGACCAACTCCCGATATAAACTGTATTTTCCGGATGTTTATTTGCTTATTATTATCATCACAGTCTCCTGATCTCTACTGTCAAGTGCCCAAAATGTTCTCCAAATATTCAACTTGCAGCTCAAGTGTTTTCATTCAAATCTGACGAGGACTTTTCGTATTATATCAAATTGAGCGTGATTCGCCATAAGGCTCCATGTTAAACGTGTGAAAATAAAAGTGTTGATATCTTTTTTCTCGTGCTCCGGAAAGCGATAAAAATTTAACTGAACCTTTTTCTCATCAATACCTATAAGTATGCCAAGTTTCATGAAAATCTGACGAGGAACTCTCTCATGGAGGGTACTACTTTAACATCCACTAGCAAATCTTCTGAAATCAATCTGGAAACTTTTCAGGATTCGGCACAGCCCTGTGACACGTTGTGGTTTCTGGTAGATTTACAATCAGCAGACTCTCCGAATACAGTAATCCTTGAAAAAATTGAAAAGGGTTGAACAACATCGAACCGATTCGCCCCGGTCTGACCAAAAATCGACATTCTCTAAGCTATCTCAACGGGCCAACGACTGTGCTGTACATATCCCGGGTCCAGACGAAAACGAAAAGTTCTACGATATATATGTATCATATATATGTATATATATATTTAACTCGAGACGAGCTTTATGTCGTGGGTGGGTTTATACTCAACCGTGCTATACACACATGGCGACGAAGAATCGTCGGACAATCGTGCTCGTTCAACGATTCCGGTCTCTTATTTCGAACGATCCCGCCCGCGGTTATTTACGACCGGTGGGCGAGCACGTTTCGCGACCTCCCCTCGCGATACTGCAATTCTAACTATATGTACATGTAGTAGTGCAGTCATATATGTCCAGCCCTAAGTATACATGTATCAGGGTGATCCTTATATGGGGCTTGGACGAATTTTGACTGCACCCCTCAAATCAGCTCCAAATAATTAAAAATCAGTTCCCCAAAAATGTGAGCCGGCTATCTGAAAAATTGTTCATTTCCAGAACGGATTAATTTTTCTCTTCAAAATAAACAGATATCTTTTTCAATAATTTTTTGAAGATACTTTCACTTGGGGGTCTCGAAATCTTCCTGGCAATGGGTTTTCGTGGTACTTGTACGAGTGAAGAATTAAACTTCCTGTTTCCCTTCGAAATTTATATCGATCATTCCACCCTGACATAAACTTCTTTTCGTTTTTCTTTCTCACTTCCGGACAACTTGATCAAAATAAATGCAAATATCAGAAATATCTGTCTAAAAATAAAACAATATCTAATTGTTCTCTCTAATTTCTGGATAACTTTATCACTGACATATACAATCAGGATGAACTAACCCACAAGATTTACAATATGCATGGGTTAATATCGTGTTTAACAACCTCACGTACGAGAATGTCCAACAAACTCAGACGCCTCATCAGACTGCAATTACAGGAACAACATATCTCTGTTAACTGTAACACCAAAAGCGATGATCCCGATACACCTAAAATGGAAACTAAGCGTTGTACAACGATTCTCAAACAATCGGCCGATCTATAACCGTAGTGTCTATAATAAATTACTTTCCGGTAGACGAAAAAGTGCAGCAGCAGCAGCAATAGGAACGCAGCATCAGCATCAGCATCATCAGCCACGACTGACCAGCGACGTTGCATTCGAGAAATCTCTCATCCTCGAGTTTCGATCCGACCGGTCCAGCTGGCCACCAACCAGCCGCGCGCCAAAACCCCGATAACGCTCCGAACTCCTCGACGATGAACTCGCCGGCGTTGCACGAGGAATAAAACGCGCGCGGAGCTTCCGCGATGTTCGTTCACGATGTGAAAGCCCGCGGATCGCAAACTACCTCAGCTACCTCGCTCGCCCGGCTCTATAGGTGTTATAAATGCAATTATTTACGGCCGATTAAGAACACTTGAGCAGCGCGGCGGGGGGGGGGGGTGGAGAGTCGAAGCCGCTGGCAGCTCTCGCGCGGTGCAACTCGCGAGGCGCGCGATGCACTCGAGCGATCGAAGCCTCAGATTGACCGACAACACACGGAACCGCGGCTTACTTACTCTCCTCTCGGCTTGGGCTTTTGCCGGACGTTTTACCAGCCGCGGAGCGCGAGCGGTTGCTCGAATTTTAAGCAGATTATCGGCGCCAGTTTCTTTCCCCCCTCCCCGCTCGGCTCGGTTCTCCCGCTCGGCCCGCCCGCGTTCGAACGCATGTATATAAACACCGTGCCAACGATGCCCCGATTATAAAGGGGCACCCGGGTCTTTCTCATTGCGAAATCGGTGCACGCCTTTTCGGACCTTCTTTATTCTCCCTCGATCCCCTCCCCCCCCCCCTCCACCTCTTGACCATCTCCATCGCGGTAAGCCACGATATGTACGTACAGTCTGTTGAACAAGAAAATTCGCTTGTTTTATTGAAAACTGTCGAAGATTTTTATTTTTAACCCTCAGTCTGGAAACCTGGGTCGTTTTCGTCCGATATTTACATTTTCATCCGTTAAATAGAAAAAAAAAAATATATATATATACCAAAAAAATGTATTTTTCACAATTTCGTAATTGAGACTTGAAAATCAATGCTTGATAAACGTTCGTGAATTTTTTCAGATTTTTTGCAGCACTTTAACACAGTTGAAAAAACTTCACGATTCACGTTTCCGGGTTAAAGGTGCGAAAAAAACGTTTCCAGACTAAGGGTTAATTTTTTTTTTTTTTGTAATTCTCGCATGAAAGTTCGGGTGCGCATTGAAATTTCGAATGTCCAGAGGTTCGACGGTCCAAAATTTCGAAAAAATTTTACGTAACGACTGTCAATGCTTCGAAGGAAAAAGAAAAATCTTCAATGTGTTATTCAAAAAACGCAAAACTTTTCTTATTGAACAGAGTGTATGTGGATGTCCTACGTCGCCCATCACGTAAATGTGACCGCGAAAAACTCTCGCGTTCTCTCGGCAAATGGTCAAACGTGAATTCTCATCGTGAATGGGTTCGAATAAACCCTGAATTCAACGTGAGTCGAGAGCGTTGAACGTCGGCGCGCGTTCGTGATTTCTTCGTGTGTCGCCCCAAGTCGGAACGGAATTTGAATTTGCTTTTCGGAAAGACTCGAGAGACAATTTATTGTGATTTATTTATCATGTCGTTTTTTTTCGTTTTTCGGTTGGTTTTCCGGAATATTACGCGAACGAAAGATTTATCAATGTTATTCGACGATGAGGTTCGTGAGATTTTGGGAAAACGTTTTCGTGAATTATTTTGTAATCTCGCGGGCAGGAATGTCTGGGGGAAGGGGAGAGGGGGGGACTGGCTATTATGTACATCGATATGGCTACACGTTCGCGGTATGTTTGTTGGTAAAATTATGTTAGCTATGCTACACAAAATTTATGTAAAATACGAATCAGCGCATCTACGTGAGATGGGAAAATTTTGGGAAGTTTTTCAACGTTATAAATCACGTTGAGGTCTACGATCCTTCGAGGTTAATCATGTAACAGGTGTAAAAATCGTACGAGCTATAGAGATGAACGAAATGAAATTTTTTTTTATGTGTTTTCATTTATTTTTTTTTTTATCTTTACGATTTCGTGAAGCGAAGAGCACGCGTGGAGAATGTTAGCGGCACGCTTTGCTTTCGTCCGCGAGAGACCATCGAGATCGAGAAAATTCTTTGTCGTGATTCCATTTATAATCTCCGGGGTTCGTGGTTCGAACAAGTTTTTCTCAGTCGTAACATTTTTTGAATAATTAAGATTTACGAGAATTTAAGAGCCTCGTGAAAGCGGTTGATCGTTTTACCGTACATATCGCGTATTTAAATTTGACAGAGAGCAAATTATATGCAGACACGGAAATTGATGGGACACGAAAAATTAATGCCGATGGGTTTCATTTGCTGTATATATACAGTCGACACTGTCTACTAGCGAAAGTACCGACAGAGCAGTGCATCCCCCACTCCAGTTCCCCCGAAGCAGGGTGTCCGACGCGCATGCGCGAAACGTCACAATTATGATGGCCGCAGAACCCAGCGATGGAAAGTTTAAAAAAAGAAAGTAAAAAAATTACATACAATCTACATATAAACTGTATATCGGACTGGGCATATGTAGTCTACATATAAACTATATATATATATATATATATATACAGACCATCGATTATTTTTCATAATATAAACTGAAAGAATATAAACTACATATATTTTGCTTCCTCATAAAGGAAGCTATTTTGGAATTGAGGAGATTCTTTGAGGAAGCCAAAGCAAAAATGATTCCTCACGGCGCCCTCATTCTTTCTTCGTCATGAAGAAATCTTCGTTCACTATCTACGATTCACAGGAAGCAAATTGCAAGTTTCAACTTGTTTACTGCCGCTTTTAGCTTTCCAAAGTCATGTTTTTGGCTACCACCAAAAAATCATATTCAATCACATTGAATCCATAATTCCACCCTCTCCACAATATCATCGTGCGCCATTCTACGAAAAAAAACGAATAGAAAAAAAATCATACAGAAAAAACCCTCCACATCCGATCAGAAGTTACCGGTTGCAGTGGATAAATGAAGTCTTCTTCCGAACTTACCGGCGGGGAACGAGAGATCGAGACCTCGAGAGTCGTACAACCCCCCGGTCGTGTCGTATTCTCGTTGGAACGTGCGCGGCCAGAAGAGCCAGAAGCGTCAGTGCCGCGTGTGGCATAACAGAGACAGAAAAAACAAAAAACAAAAAAAAAAAAAAATATCATCAAACATCAAACAGGCGGCTCGGCCGGTTGGCGAACCAAGCTGAAGGTATTTCAAAGCCGGGCTGGCTTTGGGGATGAGAAACTTTGCCGTACGGAGAGACGCCCGTTCGTGTATATCCATATACGTATTATAATATACACATATATAGTACATACACATACGTATAAGCTGTATACCGAACTCACGAAGCTCGGGCAACACGGTGGAATAAAACAAAATTAATCTGGCTGGTTCGCGACGGGGTACATCGCAGCGGCTTCTCTCTTCCTAGTTCGTAATAAATAAATCCACCGTAGGGCCCCTGCAGCGTTACCAATTAATTCCCTTTTTATTGTCCCACGCATAATGTTGAACAACCTCAATTGTTTCTTTTGTTCTTCCCCCCCCCTTTCTTCTCATTTTGTGATATCATTACATTTCGACCCCCGATCGTCTCAATTCATCCGACGAATTTTTATTCGTCGGTGTGTGTTGCGAAAGTTTTTGAGTACGAATCGTTCGGTGCTGAGATATTATCCAATCTCTTTTAGACCCGAGGAAGTGGGGGGGGGGGGGGAATCCCGCGAGACACGATGACCCACCCGAGAGGTGCTTGAGATCAATCATCGAAGCCACGAGACCGCCGCTTGTAACGATCGAAGCGAAAAAAACGGTTGTTGTTATTATTATTATTTTTGTTTCTTTTTTTTTGTTTCATTTTTACACACGATCTAGAATACAATCTTGCCTAGTTCAGCTCGAAACCATATACATGTAGATGTGTATGTATATATATATATGCTGTATTATTAAGCGCGAGCCCTCACGAACACTCCCACGCCCGGGGTAACTTGATCGGGGTTAATCCGACCCTGACCTCGTGGTTCGATGTTCGGTTGCTCGGCACCGGCAACGCTATCCACACACACACACACACACACACACACACACACACACACACACACACACAGACTCTACATTCTTCGACGTGCGTTTTTCCACAAAAGTACCTTTTTCCCGAGGTTGTCGCCATTGACAATTCAATTTTCCAATCTTTCCTCAAACATGTTTTTTTTTTGTTTTTTCAACTTTTTACTGCCCACAATTTTGTCCCTCCAAGCACTCGGCTCATTATATATAACGTTTTGCGGTGAGCGTACGCAAATGCATTATTCCCGAGATATAAACACACGCGAATACGTGAGATGTCTATATATGGGGGACTTTGATTCGTGGGACCACAGTGAACATGGCCACGGAGCCCGAGTACTGATTCGTGGGTTGATGCGCGGTTCACGTTGAGAATTAAAAAAAAAACGACAAATAAAACAAAAATAAAAAAAAAAACGAAGAAGAAGAAGAAGAAATGGAAAAAAAGAAGAAATGTCCCACCGTACGGGGCAGCAGGTGCACGGGCCATATAAGGTTAAAAGGCCATCCCGGAGCGAAGCTCTCTCTCTCTCTCTCTCTCGCTCCGACGGACGATAAACGCGCGTCCGGAGATACACACTCGCTCGTTTCGTTTGGACCCCAACTTCGAGCGTACGCTCGCGCGCGCGCGCCCGTGTGCACGAGGAGTTATTACGTACGCCTACGCTTCGCGAGTCCGCTGGAAACTCGAAGCGAGCGGGATTTCCGAGCCTCATCGTGCACACGGAGGATATTCTCTCTATCGTTGTCTCTGTCGGTCGCGTGTATCGCGCGCATCGGGGGGGGGGGGAGTTTGTTTTTCGGTATCCACGGAAATTAAATGGGTATCCAGAGACCGGCGAGAGGCTATAAATTGTCGAGGAGGAGTTACCTGAACGTTGGTTCTGCTGCTGCTGGGGCTGCTGCTTGACTCGTGGTACATGGTCGGATAAATCTATGTTCGGCGCGAGAGGTCTTGTTAATCACAATCAGTTACAGACAACAACAAAAAAAAAAAAAAAAAACCCGGGTAAATTAATTTAAATGAAAATTCAACGTCGAGTATTGGATGACGTTAACGATCTTTTTTTCCTTCTTCTAGTTTTTTTTTTCTTTAACGTTTGACTTTCTCGATGAAACGAAATATTTTTTGTTAGGGCGATGCACACCTTCGAATAAATAATAATTGAATGGAACCCGCAATCGATGAATGTTGGATGTGGAATAAATGGTGATTTTTCATCGAGTGAAATGATAATAATTTTATTTTGGATTAATGTTCTCGAGAATTTTTTATTACTTACTATTTATTTATTTACTGTTTTTAAGAATATCAAATAATTCATAATTTAAATTTTTGTTAATCAATTTAATTTAAATTGAAATTATAATAAAAAATTCAAATTTCATTAATTTTCATTTAAATTGTAATAATTTTTTAATTTCTTAAATTGATAATCTTCCATCGTTAATATGGAAAAAAAAAAGTTTTCTTTTCAATAGATCGATCTTTTTTACGATATAAATTCTCATCGATCGATCGTAACGAAGTTATTTCACGTAGTCATAGTGCAATTAAGACCCGAAGATCGCCTACGCAATTTCCTGGCTGCGATAACAATTTTCATCTTCGTTAAAAAAAAAAAAAAAAAATTGAAGAAAAAAAAATCCAGATCGGTTTTACAACGTTGCACGTGGTGATCTTGCGATGGCATTCTGTGACTAATAACGCGATACAGAATGCCAAAGTACCGATCGCCCTGCGGGACGCATCCGCGCGAGTCTCCCCATAGCGAGGTTAATAAAAAAAAACACCGAAAGAGACCCATGGCCCCGAACATTTGCCGGTTCCACCCGCTGATCGAACCGTACCTGTGTTCTTTTAATTGGAATCGGAACGAAATCGGCGATCGACGATGTGGCCAATGGGGTCTCGGATGGTGCTTCCGCTGGGCGAATCACGCCGATTTGTATCGCTGGCAGATCATTACTCATGCGCTATTCCCAACGAACATTAAAGAAATCGGCGCTCTGGGAGATTCAGCGAAAAAAAAAAAAAAAAAAAAAAAAACATTATAATGCTCTCAATCGACCTTGCTTACGATCGAACGATTCCGAACGATAATAATAATCATAAAATGGTTAATAATGAAAAAAAAGATAATATTAAAAATTGTTGATTGCAGTCTCGTGAGTCGCTTCTTCCACAATGCGCTTATACTGCCGATCGTTGAATTTTTTTTTGTTTGTTTTTTTTTTTAATTTTTTTTTATTTCAACAATTTTCTTTTTCGCCAATTTCTTTGTAGCTCCGATCCTTCGTTACTTAATGCGGCAATTAATTATGCGGCGAGGTACGCCATACATGTATAATGGCTCAACGGCCGCGGTGTGGGGTGTGTACGTTGGAGCTCGGTCGATGCAAATTCATTTCACGTAGATCCTCCCCTTCGTAATCAATTATTAATTATGTATTCGTCCTGCCTATTCGATTCTGGTAGCATAGAAAAATGCAAATACCATAAAGTTTAACGCAACCGTGAACCCCCCGACGTATTAATTATGCACTCAATTCCGGGAAAATAAATTTATTCGACCCACGGGCCAAGGGCCCGAATAACCAAGTTGAAAATTCACAACGAAGTGAAAATTTTCGTGGTCGTCGTACTCTACCTCAAGTGATAAAAATTAAATATAGTCTGTGTATATATATAAACTACCCGAGTAGAAAGATGATATATAGTCTGTATATGGGATTTTGGGCATATATAGTCCATGTACGGATAATATATAGACTATATATAAACTATATATGCCTATAGTCCTATACAGGGTGTCCCATTTGAAACAGTACGGTCGAATAACTCGTCAGGAGGAAGGGATGACAACGAAATGGGTCAGATGAAAGTTGTATACAACTTTCATCTGACCCATTTCGTTGTCACCCCTTTTCCCGACGAGTTATTCGACCGTACTGGTCCAAATGGGACACCCTGTATATAAAATTTATGTATATCATTATTTTACTTGACATTAGTTGCATCCTCAAAGTCCCTAAGAACTTACACATGTTTTTTTTTTTCTATTCAATGTATTCTTTTAATTTTCTTGACGCTGCGGTGTTGGTTTTTTAACGAACTTGTGACGCAGGTAGTTCCTCAGGTGTTTACGCACGATCGGCGGTTGTCGAGCGGTCGTCGTGCGACGCACGTGCCAGCCGGAAGCGGAAACGCGGTGTGGGAACGCGTGTGTCCCGTGGAAAAGCCACAAGTGTCCGGGGAACGAGAGACGCGACCTTTTTCTCTCACTCCGTTCTCGGCCGCGCGACGTCTAATGATGCGCATATAAATGCGGTATGTGTCTGTGTGTGTGTGTGTGTGTGTGAGGTTCGTGACGATGGAGGGGTGTGACTTACGTATATCGCACGGACAGTTTGGTATATCAAACACGTTTTGCGACGGGTGTCAAATGTCATTATTCTCACGATCCGACAACTTCCGTATTCGTCTCTTTTTTTTTTCTATATACATTTTATTCTTTTTCGAGCCCATCTCAACTGACTTTGGGATGCACGGAAATAACGGCTGAAGCGAAGGAGGATGGAATTGAAATGTGTTTTCTGGTTTTCGTGGAAATTGGAAAAATTGATGGACATCTAAAGCCTAGACAATGAACATAGCTATAATGAGAACGATAATTAAGTTGGTCAATTTTATTTATTGTTGACTTTCGAAATATCTGCTGCAAACTTAAAAATTATTATTAATATTACTCCAACGAAATGAACATTCGTCGCAATATTAATTGATTCATTGATTTATTGATTAATTGATTGATCGATTGATTGATTGATTGATTCATTTATTTATATATATATATATTTATTTATGCATTTCTTCACGCATTCATTTTTGAATTTTTTTTTAATTCCTTTTTTTTTTAAATTTCGCGCCAGGTGATGGAATCGCATTGGCACATCGTGTAAAACGATTACGCGGTTGTCTCGTCGAACCGAAATCGTATCGACGATCTTTGTTCTCGTTTCACGAAAGTGCACACACAACGCGTTTGCCACACACGTGTGGAGGGGAACGGGATCGGCAAGTTTCGGTTTCACGGTACGAAGCACAAACGATGGGATAATAACTGATATCGAGAACCGACCCAGACTCGGAGCAATATGAAATGAGAGTCGTCGATGGGCCCGAGCCAGACCGACGTGCATGGACCAAAAAGAAAAAAAATTATAAAAAAATAAAAAACCAGGCGGAACGGTCGTCGGGTCGTGTTTTGCCGAAACTGCACATTGTCTCACTCTCAAACACAATGTTCGACGTCGAGTATAATTCTCAACGAATGTGGAACACTTTTTTTCGTTGGGGCGGGCAACTTCGATCTCAACGAGACCCCTCGCATCATCCACTTGAACGCTTAACGGTGAAATCTTTTGCGCGAGACGATGAGAGATATATACGTTCAAGTACGCACACACAGACACATACGCGAGGGAACTGAAGTGGAGACGCGAGCATATTATACGTACGTATGAATGATTATTGTTGCGGACTGCGTTTGTACGCTGGTCATACACATTCTTCTTCGGGGCGGCCCGGAGTCGTTATCCGTGTCGCTCCACTTCGTTTTTGCATCTTACTGCACTCTACCGCAAACCAAACCAATTGTAATGCACTTGCAACATTGTCCATCCAAACTTCACACCATTTCGAAAATCGACTTTCAAATCGACGAAGTGGCGAATGAGTTTTTATGTTCCGCGTGAACGAAATTGTTCGAACAAATCCACACAACTTTGGGCATGAATATCAATCTGTATATATATATATTTAGAGAATGAATATACATATACATATATATATATATATATATATATATATATATATCGGGAAAGACGCCTCAATTCGAATGGATCAAAACCCTCACCCCTTCAGAAAAGGTCATACATTTTTTTTCCAGTTTGGGGTAATCCAAAAACATCCCTTAGATTAAAAAAAAAAATTCCTGTCACTCTCTTTCCTCCTGAAAAATGTAAAACATACAAAAATTAAAGAAAACAGGTATTGTGTCGGTTTTTCAGGTTGATTAATTTTAGTTTTTTCCGTATTCCTTATGAAAATATGTGAAGATTCTTTGTAATTAAATAATGGCATGTTTATCGCTAGTTTTAATTAATTTTGAATTTTCGAAAATATCAATATTATTTCATTTCCCATTTTCGAAACTATCAAAATTATTCGATTTTTAATTTTCGAAACTATCAAAATTATTTAATTTTTAATTATCGAAACTATCAAAATTATTTAATTTCTAATTTTCGAAACTATCAAAATTATTTAATTTTCAATTTTCGAAACTATCGAAATTCAAGATCACGATTTTTTCATAAAATTTGAATAATTTGTTAACCTTTTCTTTGAACGCGAGAACATTGTTAGGTTAAAAGTTTTTCTTTCGAATTCCGATAGTTTAGGAAGCTAGAAACGAAATACAAATAAAACAAAACAAAGTACTATGAATAAAACAAAAAAAAAACTTTAATAAGTTCATATACGAAAAATGCATATACGTGCGAACTGTATGCAGTCGCAACGGGTGCGGCAAATATGTAAAAAAATAAAAACGAAAAAATCTCAATCAGCGATAGTAAATCGTGAGCAATTGGGCAGAGAGTGGCTCGAACGAGACGCGCACGCGGGTTTTATATCGACTCGTCGTGACGTTCCACGCACCACGTCGTTAATTGCAGCCCACGGATTTTAGATCGAATCGAAGAGCACGGCAAATAAAATGCCACCGCCACGCGATTCCGTATTTATTATTTTCATCGCTTCGATTTTGTTTGTTTTTTTTTTTCAAATTTTTTTTATCGTTGGCGCAAACGAAAATTTGCGGGCGTGAAATGCGAGAGGGAACTCGGTCGGTTGATGTAGCGGCACTTAAATCGATACAGATGTCCGCATGCACTTTACTCTCTCGGCGTATATCGGTGGGTAAAGTTTTTTTTAATGAAATTGCCTGTCTCTCGGGTCGATTTACGTCACGGCAACGTGTGGACCGAGATCCGCGGTAGCCAGTCAGCTTCACCGGACAAATAAAAAAAAAAAAAAAATAACCCGGATGGCGCTGCGCGCGGTAGCGCGATGGGGGTAAGAAATGAAAAAAAAAAAATGCAGACGCGGAGTGAACGTGTATATTTCTATTCGCACGTTGCATGATCCGAAGCTGTTAACTTTGGCGTAATCGTAAATATTCGATGATGGTTTCTTCGTTTCTTCGTTTGGCGATTCCATTTTGCGATTCGCGTTCGATCGTCCGAGTGCACTTTCCAAACGAACGAGTTCGAGGTTTGGATTTGATATCGCGCTGATGACTCTCTCTCTCTCTCTCTCTCTCTCTCTCTCTCTCTCTCTCGCTCTCTCTCTCTTTCACTCTCACGTGGGGGAGATCGATTTTATCGATTCACGGTCGTCGTTAGTCTTCGCCAATCATTAAGGTTCGGATTTAATCGACCGGGACTCGGCCATTCGAAAGCCTCTTTTTTTTCTTTCGATTTTTTTCTTTTTCCTTTGTGTTTTTTTTTTTCAACTCGCAGGTATTGGAGAACTCGTTTTTATCGATAGCTCCGTTCTAATTCCTCGGATCGTACGAGCTGTGCTTCGTCATTGTCGTTAGCTCGGCACAGGATTATATCGGAAAACAATTTAAAAAGAAAAAAAAATCCATTGGATCTTATTTTCGTGAACGTTTGAATTTTTTTCTACGTTCAATCGAAAAACGGTTTTAATTTTTACTTCTTGTTCGCTGTTGTAAAAATAGGGAAAAAGAGGACTTTAATCGAGTGAAATTGTAATTTGATGATTGATTATTGGATACCGATAATTCTTTATCTGTCCGAAAACAAAAACCGTCAGCATATGTATGTATATTTTTATTCAATCTACAATTTGTTTTTCAACAATATAATTAATTATCTATTCGGAAATTCGATCGATCGGCAATAACTATAATATTTAGGCTAAAGAACCTCCCTTGTTGACCCACTAGCAACATAAAATGCAATTCGCGTCTCTGTATGAAAAAGCTACGTCAAAAATTGTTGAAACAAAAAAATTACAACCAATGGCAACAAGCGTAGACGATTTTTTTCCGATCGACAAATTCACCGTTTACTACGGTGTACATATTATATATATTTTTCCTTTTTTTTCATATAGCTTTTCCAGTGATCAACTATAAGCTGGACCTATCATAGCATTAAGTAGTTGGTTTGTCTTGCAGAGTTTTTTGTTCAAAGGGCAAATCCACCAATTCGCACTACTCCAGATCCTTATATTGTATTACATGAAAAACAACTTTTATTGACGGTAAAATCGTTTAGAGGGCGGCGAGCGGAATGTGCTCTGCAATGTGATAAAAATCGGATGCGAAAAATTGTTGATTGTTGTCGGTGAGGGATTTAGCTGGGAGGTGAGTAAAGTTTTGCGGTCGGTTGAGTAAAAAAAAAAAAAGGTTGAACAAAAAAAACAAAAAAAAAAAACCCACATTGTATATACCACGGGATAATTTCAAACTGGCTGGAGGATACTTTCTCGATGTGCGCATTGGTCCGATCGCCTCTAGGGCGAACGAGATCGTGATGGATATGTGGCATGTTTCGGTACCGACGAATACACGGTCGTGTCTCGGCTTTGGCCGCCGTAGCAGCAGCACAAGCAGCACCGGCTTTTGAGATCGCGAACGCGTGTGTTGCATTTGCGGTGCAACACGCGGTGCGGTTTGGTTTTGCGCGCACCGTCGTCGTGGCTCGCGCGCGTGCGCGTTGCATGCGTGCGCGTGTGCGTGTGCGTGTGTGTGTATGCATCGTTCGCGCTCGCGCGAACGGTCGTTAGGCCGACACGCGAACCCCCGAGAGTAGATAATCAGCCGTCGCTTATAATACGTTGGGGGCGTGCGAGTGTATAACGCATTGCCTGAAATATTTAACGACAAGGTAATTTGGCGAGGTTCTTTCTCTCTTGCTCTCACTCACTCTCTCTCTCTCTCTCTCTCTCCCGTCGCGGAAAAAAGAAAAGAAACGAGCAAACGAGATCTGGCCGGAACGCCGAGGTAGGTGCAAATGGTACAAGCCGCGGCGCCGTTTCTCCCACACGAAAGCAATATTATCCGTTTGAAACGCATCCGAGCGTATGCAACGGCACGCGCGTTCAAACTCATTTTCACACTCGTCGCACACCCCACGGAATATTTATTTTACAGTTTGTTTTTTTTTGTTAATTTATTTTTTTTTACAAACTCAATAGCACGATAGGACAAAATGAGAATAATTTTTTTTTGGCTTGTCGTAACGTTTTGAATGTATGTTTGGCAGCATCAGAATGATATTTTGGGTTGCAGTGCATCGTAGTCGAATGTAGAAACATTGTTTTTTGAATACGAATGAAGAGTTTTTTCATGATTTAATTTTAACTTACCAAGAATATCATTGATAGAAAAATATTGCTTTGTTAATTCTCACGAATTATCTGAGCAATTAATATAATTTAAAAAAAATAGGAAACTGAGAAAAGAAAAATATAATATCGGTAAGGTAGGGTTCTCGCTCTTAAATCAAGAGAAGAAAATATAATTTTGGGAAATTACATCTATAACAAGGTCGTCCGTCGTCAAAGCACGTTAAAATCATCATATAACGAAAACATTGATATTAATTAATGTTATGATAATTTATGTAGACATTGTTGAGACGTATTTTGTTGATGTTCAGATATCAAAACGCTAATTGATCTGCCAGGGAAATATAAATAGCCAATTTTAGAGAAATCCACGTCACCGCGTCGATCAAAAATTAAATACGCAAAAATGTTCGTGAGATTGGTTTAAAAAAATAATATGAACGAGTAAAATAAAAAAATAAAAAAAATAAAATTTTTCAAAGAATGATCTCGACTTGTAATTTCGTTGAAAGTTTCTTCGTCATTGAAAAAATGTCATATTCGGTGGTGGGATTATTTTGTACAGGGGTGTTAATAAATTTAATTGATTCACAGGTGTCGACCATCTGCGACTCGAAAGCAGATTCCACGAGACTCGAAGTTATTACGAGATGGCAATAAGCATATATTGGTTATCGGACAGAGGGCATCGTTCCACACGTGACACACACGCGCTCACAATCGAAGATACGTCACATCCGCGCACGCTCGAACAACACACGCGTCACATAGGAAGTAATTCTGAATGGATAATTAGCGAGTGGACAATGATGCGGAACTTTAAACCGGAAAGGCTCAGCCCGTCGTGATCCGGTCCCCGACCAGCAGGAACTTCGTGACATTACGTCGTGACACGTCGCCTACCTTTCACGTATTGTAATTTATCAGGCTCATTTTTTTTTTTCGTTGGCTATAATAGCGAATGAATAATAGGAACGGCCGAGGCGTCGAGACTATTGAATTACTAATTGAGTATTAGACATTTATGGTCGTGAAAACATAACATTTTTACCGTTCGTCAAATTTATTTGTTCGACGATGTGTGGGATATAAGTTTAACTCCGAGTCTCATTGTCTAACCGTCGATTTTCGAAGGGCGAATGGGTAAAGGTTCAATGACATGGAAAGTGTTTCGAAAATATTTGCAACTTCGATTTTCGCTCGAAAAAATATTATATGCAGTATTACGATTTTTTATTATTTTTGGTTTATTCTTCATTGCCTTTTGTAATTTTCAATAAAATTAATCAATCGAATTTGACAAGAAAATAAGGAAAATAGAAAATTTGAACTAAATCAATTTTCGTAAAATTTAATTGATTCGATGTAAAAAAATAAAATCACTATTTGATTGAATTAAAAAAATTATCCAAATTATTTCATTTATTGAAAAGTAAGAAGAGATCGACAATTCATTACACACATAAATATTATTATTCGTATATTAGAAATATCATGAGTCCCATAATTTCGTACATAACTTGTACGTTTTTTAATATCCACAAAAAGTTCATTCGATCAAATTGTCCACACGAATCAGGACAAAATTACGTTTCATTGATTTGCAAATTCAATTTCCACATCACCAAGTCACGACCTTCAAGTTTGTGAAAAAAATAAAAAATAAAAAATAAATTTGAAAAAAATAAAAAACAAATAAAAATGTTAAATAAATGAAAAAAATGAAGTTGTCGCGTTTTGTTTCGTCGTGTCATCGACGTGAGACCAAAAACGATGGGGGAGACTCTCTCCGTCGTCGAGTGAGTTCGTGACGGCTTAATTGCATTGCGCCAAACCGTCGATCCTAGTCGTGCGTGTGTGTGCGTGTCGCGTGTCTGTGTGTATGAATTTTCTCTCGCACGCCCGTCACATATAATTACTGTCATTCCGTGATTTCACGGTGCTCCAGTTTTGCAGACGACGACGGGAGCGGCCGAGGAGTTCTTTTGCCGACACGTAGACCGTCGCGGGGACCGCGGAATCGTGACCCACGTGCGTCACGGGGGCGCGGCGTCGGGCACGACACCTTTTGCGAAGGCCGCCGCCGCCGCCGCCGCCGCCGCCGCGCAATCGTCGCGTCACAAAACCGAAAGAACTTTCACCGGTGCTCGATTAATACGCGTGCGGCGCGTCCGCCACGTGCACCAAACGCGCGCACGCACGCCCAACGAGCTTTCAGACATTTTATCAGAATTATTTTAAATACCCACCAGAATAGAATAATTTAGTGCATGAATGAAAAAACAAAAAAAAAATAAAAATAGCAATTATATTTTCGTAATTGTTATATTATACAGTCCGACCTCGGAATAAGAGACCAAAAGCCCCCAAGGGGAAGAGTTTTTCTCGGAAATCGCATACCCCCACCCACCCACGCCCGTAGGTGGTCATGGACCACCTACGGACAATAATTTCTGACTTCGGATGAAGATTCAATGGTCCAATCGTGACTCGTACCTAGAAATCTCCAACAATTTCCAACGCTCGAAAAACGAGTCGAACCGATTCACATCATTGACTAAACTATTTATTCATTCTATTCCACACAATCTTTCATCCTTCTTCATAATTTCCATCTCATCTTCGCATTATCGTTATCGATTGCACATCACCAAGCAATCATTTCCACATTTTTCGCGTCCCTCGTAAAAATCTCAAGACAAAGTTCTCAGCTTATGCAAAAAAAAAACAGAAAAAAAAAATATTATCCTTCTACAACACACGAGGCCCACTAATCGTCGTATAGAAAGCATATTAATGAATGCGACTTTGTTGCAGTGTTCGAAACGTCCGGTCGTTCCATAGTACCGAGCGAGGGATGCAGCACAGTGATCGTTCGTCGTCGAGCGACACACACGCAAACACGAACGCACACACATACACACGTGCAACGTTGAAAGTCCTCACGTGTGAGCATGACTCGGAGACTCGGTCTGTTTATGGGGTCTCTTTGCCGAATGCGCAATGCAGAGATGCAGATGCGAGAGGCACGGTCGAGAGACACACACACACACACACACACACACGAGCAAGAGTCGTCGGCATTGTCGTTGGTCGCTCGGGCAATCCGTAATCCATTCCGGACACTCGTAATGGATGGAAAACGTGAATTCAATTGCCTTTCAGAATTGCGAGCGAGACGTTTGTCCAAGCTTTTGCCTCGGGCGTATACGATCTGCATGCGACTGTGTGAGTTTGCTTTGCGTGCCATGTGTGTGTGTGTGTGTGTGTGTGTGTGCGTGACGAACATCAAAGTGAGAGTTTTTCCATGCGCAAATGTGTAAAACGAAGTTTTTTTTAGATGCATTCGTTGGGAACGAAATTCCAACGACGAGGAAAAACATTTCGAAGAATTGGGATTTAGTTGGTGAAGAAGAAGGAAATGGAACAGATTGGATGATAAAATTCGAGGTCGTCTGCGTTGCACTTGAAGTGCATCGGAAATTTATCGGGAAGAAGAAGACACGTCAAAACGGAAGCTCATCGACACATTATCGACGGTGTCGTAGGTGTGACCTCGTTTTGATGACACTTTCCAAGGCTGAATTCTCGGTCAACCTCGGTTTCCAAGATTCGAGACAAAGTTCGAGGCTGACAATGAGTGAAGAAATGTATGAGGATATTTTATTGTAAAAAATATATGAGGTATACGAATACTACGAACTGAACGCTTTTTTCATCCTAATGTTTTTTGTAATTTCCTAATTCCCCCTAATTTTTGTAATCTTCCCATGATTATTCTGAAGCTACTGTATACATTTTGTGATGGAACTCGGAAATTTGCGGTACCCAGAAATTTTGTAATATTATGAAAAATCAGGAAAACCTTAAAAAATTACCTTTTATTCGGATTCGTTCGGCTTTCCAGAAATATGGTATAATCGTTCAGTAAATAAATTGGAAACCAAACATAATCGCAAAATAAGCAGTTTTATTCGACATTATTGATCGACTTTACGAAAAGTTCGAATATATTGAACTTTTTGTAAAGTCGATGTTTGATATATGTCATATCGTCATAGTCTATTTATTAACTATATGTATATGGGACTGGGCATATATCGTCTGTGTATTGATTATGTACAATCTGCATATAGTCCAAATAGTGTATGTATAGTCTATATCTGATTTATATGAAAACCATATATGCCCAGTCCTCCATATGGCTTATATAGAATATTTATGCTCGAAAGGCTACCGAAGTTCGATAATAAAAAAAAAAAGAAAAAAAATGTTCCGAGTCGATGGAAACGTTTGAGACTGCAAATTTTCGTGTGGAAGGTAGTTTCCTCAGTACGTGGTACTCGTCACGTACTGTAGAACGAGAAAATCTGCGGTTGCTACGTAGAACCCGAGAAATTTGGAAACTTCGATGCAACGACTTGGTCTTCGTGAATTCGCCCGAAGATGGGGAATACGCGGTGGACGCGGTAGAAGTTGTTCGTCGATGGTTACCGGGTGACACACAGACGACGTCGAAGACTTTGAACCGTCGTCCGGAGAGTATATATATGTACGTTGAGCGAGTCGCGATTCGACTCGTCGTCTTGCGAGATGCTGGGCTTGCACAGGGTGCAAAGGGGGAAGGGGGGATAGTTTGTGGAAACTTAACGTCGATTTAACGGCAAAGACTCGACGGAAATACCGCACGATCACGTTGAATCATCATCAAAAATCCTGTGTTAATCAAATGGCGAAATTCGAAGGGCTTTGGGGAGGTACTTAGAATTGGTCTACGAGACTGGACCTTTGGCTACATTGAAATTTATTTTTTTCGAGACATTTGAGCCCGTGGGAGAGCCAAAAAACGTTTCAACCCCAAATAAGGACCACCCTAACGTATATATTATAACCGGTATAAAATCTGTATAAAATTCGTGTGAACCGATCTCGACAGCAATTAACATTTATCTCACAAGTGAAATACGTGCAACCCATTCGCAGCCTACGTTTAATTTATGTACACAATTATTGGCAATCGAAGAACCAACGATCCATTTTCCAATCTAATCCAATGCAAAAAGTGAATGTGTCCGATTCCATAAATAATTAAATAGATACACAGTTTCTCTTTCTTTCTAATTTTATTATTATTATTATTTCTTTTTATTTCACGATATCGTGGCTCGCGACTGACAGCATCAGGAATCTCGTTCTCAGCGAAATCCCCCCCCACGCCCCGTGGCCACACTCTTCGTCCTCTAATCCGGCAGCTGACGGTCGTTTGCGCCTGGTTTGAAAGAGAAAGATTTCAAACTGATTGGACGGGAACGACGACGATGCCAAGAGCAACGCACATATACATAAATATATACATACATACATATCTGTCTGCATAAACTTGGGAGAGACAGAGACGAAATGGATACATCGTACGTGTGCTTCAACGTGTTTGTGTGCATACGTAGCTCCCACGTAGCTAACCTCTCTCAGTCCTCGGACTGTGATTCCGCAATGTCATTGAGAATGTTGGGAATAACGATGGCAACGTCCTATGTTCGTCGGTTCGCGGTTCTCACAGCGTGCCGAAACTGAATGGTGAATGATGGTCGCCCCCCCGGCGGGTGTCTCTCGATAATGTGCGCGATAACGAGGTCCTGCTGACCATCGAGTTGGCCAGTCGATTACAATCGACCTGACGCGATTTCTACGAAATAACACGTGTGACTCGACCGGATTCGGTGTATATCAACCTCTGAAATATCGTCTCGCGACGATGGGCTAGCTCACCAGGACTTATGGACCATCGATCCAACATTCTTATTCATTTATTTTTTTATTTTTTTGCACATGAGAGAGAAAATAATGCACGGGTTCGGATCGTGGTATTCGACGTAACGATGGCAAGGCACGAACTCTGGACAAGATCCGACCTCGGAAGTTGTCGCCCAATCTGAGACAAACGTCACTTCGGAAAACGTGTGAGAGAGAGAGAGAGAGAGAGAGAGAGAGAGAGAGAGAGAGAGAGAGAGAGAGAGAGAGAGAGAGAGAGAGAGAGAGGAAGAGAGATAAGAAACGCGACGTGTCCCCGTCGTCCTTATCAGATCCGAGTAAAGTGTCTCTCAGTCCTATAAAAGAAAAACAACATATTTTCATGTATATGTATTTCGTTTTCTACTTCATGATCATATGAAGTATTGCATCGAAAATTCGTGTACGGCTTTAAGGTAGTACCTCGATAAGAGAGTTCTACGTCAGATTTTCATGAAAACACTTAAACTGTAAGTTGACTATTCAGAGAACATTTTGGGCACTTGAAGGTAGAGATCAGAAGACTGTGATGATAATAATGAGCAAAGAAAAATTGGGAAAATACAGTTTATATCAGGAGTTGGTCGTGATCCAGTAGACATGGCACCGTTGCACGTTTGTTTCCCATCTTCTCTCTCTCTCTCTCTCTCTCTCTCTCTCTCTCTGATCGACATCATAAGCCATGTCAAAGTACTACGAACCTCAATCAGGAGATGGTATATCTTAGGCTTGCTTTGACTCTTACAGTTTGTGGGATACTACCTTAAGCAGACAAAAATAGAAGTGGAGATTTTCTTTTTTTTTTTGGAAGAAAAAAAAATAGTTGCAGTGAAACGCTTTCGCGATGGTGAACGATATTGTCGAGTGAAAAATAAAATTCGTGGGAGTAAACCAGTTTGAGAACCCTTTACCGAGCCATCTCGTCCTTATAACAGCGACGGCGGTCTCCGGGGCGCCGAAGAGATGTCGCCGACCCGGAGCTGTCTTCTTGTCTCTCAGCCACTCCCACTTTTGGCTACCGTGTTACCGGGGCTGTCGAGGGACCACGACCGCGAGCACGAGACTTCGGTCCCACACATCAGCCCCATGGTCTCTTCGCCATCTCCGTTCATCGCGACAACTGCATTCGCCCATCCGACGTTGATATATACATTTTTTTATTTTATTATCTCTCGGAAGTGGAATGAAAAGCCAAGAAAGTCGAACAACTAAAAAACAAAACCAAAAAAATTGAATAAAATGAAATGCACAAGCGTTGTAACGATTTAGGAGGTTGTCGTACAATTTGGAAAAGGTTCGAAGACAAAGTGAAATTCGGTCGGGGTAAAAATCCGAGATGATATTGTTGAGAAGTAGGTGAGACGTGTAAAATTGTTTCGTTTGGCTTAGAGGGTGCGTCTCGAAGAGATCAAGTAGACAAGAGAAGACGGAAACGTTTTCGGAAGACAATCGTCTCGTCGGGGGCGAGGGGCGAGGGGGGGAGTCGATTTTCACTCGAGGTCGAGGGTGCGCCCCGAAATTTCGTGAATACGAGGGGGAAGCGAACGAGACGATAAAAGAAATGAATATATATATATATATATATATATATATATATATGTGTGTATGTAGATGCTGCTGAGTTCTCGACGGGGTCGTCCATGCAATGGAATTCAAAGGCCTTCCTCAAGGTGCCTCATTTGAATAAGACAAATGAAGACATCGAGAGGAGCGACGCGTATATACTCGGGGAGGATCGAGATCCCGAGCGAGACGCGGTGCAACGGTCGATATGGGGAAGCGGATTCGTAGAAGGATAATAAGAAGGACATCGCGGTGATGTCCGTTGCGTGCTGTGCCAACGATTTTTCGCCTACGCAAGAGCCCCGCGACCCCCGCTGCCATCGTCGATCGTGTCGTTGAACCTCAAGCCGATATTGATTACAATCGTTATACCCATACACATCGCGTACACGCATCCATACATCAACGAACGAAACCCCCTCAACGGACTGACGAAAGATAATCGAAGATTATACAGATGGCTGAGATAACGTTCGATTATATCGAAGACTCGAAAAAATAGTGGGTTGAACTTTTTTTTTCCTTATTCATTATTTGGGGTTCCGTGTCTCTGAATAAAAAAAAAAAAACAGAACCCTTGTGGGATGACTTTGTTGTCGGTCCGTCGACTCACTGATCATGAAAATCTATAGGGATGCCGCCTTTTTCTTATCAATACCTATGAGTATGTCAAGTTTTATGAAAATCTGACGAGGAACTCTCGTATGGAGGGTACTACCTTAATTTTGTGGTTTATTTCATACGACGATTACGTAAAGACGTCTACGCACAAAAACGCCACGGGAATCGGGTCCATTGTCCACGTAACTAACTAACGTCGATAACTAAGTTCATTCAATTGTCAAATTTTCGATAGTTCAATAATACAGTTCATAATAAACGTCTTACGTCTTTTTTTATTTATTTTTGTTTTATGCTGATGTGAACATTTTCAACGTTCGGCCGAATAATCAACAGGGGATATTTGTCGAAGGCGATCGAGTGACGATGCTGCCGCTGTTGGTGCGGGCCTTCGAAGCCATGGACCTCGTTTCACATCGCTATGGCAAATTGCTACTTTATTATGCAGATCGTCGTATGCAAATGTTAAATTGAAAAACAGCCCACCAGATCCTCCGGGGGATCCCACAGGCTGGCGGGCTGACGTTGCCTGGCTCGGGAATCGTAACCGCGACCTCCCTCGACGAAATTTTCATCCCCGATCTTCGTCTCACGTGGAATATACCTGCCCGAAGACTCTCTCGACAACGAAAAAAAAAAACGGGTACTCCTATTAGTCGAGAACCAGGCGAGAGAAGAGAAAGTTGTGGATCCGATCACGTGTAAGTTTATTCCATCGATGGAATAATGCATGAGAAAAATGGTCTGAGAAAAATGGGATATTATTCCATCACGATCCGGACCAAATCGACGGAAAATTCATAGATATATGTATATTTACGTATAATACAAAGTTGAACGAATGGCTATGCGAGGCAACCAGACCCAGCTGCGTTACCTTTTGAATATCGTAACTCTGAAACTCGGGTGGCTTGCACAGGTGTTACCATTTTCACGTGTTAACACGTCTGTTTTATTTTTTTTTGGTCTCCACTTCAGCGTTATTTGAATCGTCGTTCTAATGTAATATACCATCGACCGAATGGTTGTCTCACTGCACCGTAACATTGAACGCTTCACAAATATTTCCATAAGGCACCCCATGACAAACTGAAAACCCAGAGTACAACGTTTCGCAAATATTTTCAAAGTATTTTGCTTCTATTTGAAACAACTATCGAATAATTATTATTAAATCATCGTTACAATCCTAATGTTTGTATTAAGTGATGTTTGTATTTCAGTGTCAACTCTATCCCAGAGCCTGAGATCAATAATCAACCCCTGGGACTTAGAAGAACCCTCGACTCAGTGATTGAAATATTTTTTTTACGAAATAACATTTTTTCTCGCGTGAAATCTTCATCAACGGTGCATCGATTATTTTTATTTCCCTTGTCTCTTTTCTTATCATTATTCAATATCAACCCCCATAACGTATATTCCTCGCCACCTGCTGGAAGCTGCGTGAACCGCGAGATGTATTGAACAGCCCCGATGCGCAGAGCGGGATGCGCTTGCCAACCACCCCCTCTCCCCCCATAGCCCCCCGCGGAGTATGTTCCAGACCTCGAGCTCTCGCGGAGCCGCAGTCTGCACAAAAACCTTAGTCCGCCCAGAAAGGCAATAACGGAGTCCGAATTAATCGTCGTCGCGTTCCCGGTGTGAATGAATTTTCGTTCACGTCTAAAATCTCATCGGCGACTGTCCGCCTGTCGAAAACGATGAAATTCTGATCGATCAACCGTCGAAAATTTTTTTTTCCCAACCTTTGTGCGATTATATAAATTTCGACGAAAATTATTTCACATCACAATCGACACGTCGAACGGAAGTTTGTCCCATTAATTAAAAATCCGGAAGCACAACAGAAGCTTGAATTTGTAAAACGCTAACGTGACATGTGAACTTTCAACGAAAATCCGCGCATCAAGCAATAAAAACTCAACGACGACTCAATCAAGTCAATTTCAACCCTGGAATACAAAAATCAAAACAAAAAACAAAAATAAACAGCAACAACTTAATTAATCAATCAATAATATAAGTAATAATAATTGTTAATCACAATCTAATCTTATCATGCGACCAAGTGCCACGATTTTGTTGTTATCAGCAGTGTTGTTGACATTGGTGTTAACCGCGGAAGCGAAGCTTCAGCAACAAACGTCGTCGACGGACGAGGAAGACGACGAGGACGACGACGACGACGACGATTGGGACGACGATGACGAGGGTGACGACGCTTACGGCAAACCCGAGGTCGACGACGACGGCAGAATCTACAAAAATCCCCGCAATTCACCATCGGCCATGTGTCCCCGCGATGAGGAACAAGCCGGACTTCTCGGACAAAAGTGTCTGAGAAAATGTTCAACCGACGAGGATTGCAAGAGCAAGAAAAAAAAGTGTCGTTGCGACGGTGCATGCGGTATGTCGTGCATAAAACCCGAACGCGAATGTCCGGAACTCAGTGACATTCCTTACGGAAAAATGACGGTTACCGGTAGATTGTTCGCCGATCGTGCTCATTACGTTTGCGATCCGAATTACTTCACCGTTGGCATTGCCGAGCGCAGTTGTCGTGCCGACGGACAATGGACCGGCACCACACCATCGTGCAAACGCGAACAAACGTCGTTCTGCTCGGATCCACCGAAAATCGCAAATGCCAAACACAACGCACCCATCGAACAAACGACCTTCAACGTCGACACGACTGTGCAATATTTCTGCGACGATGGTTATCAAACCACCGGAATTCCACAAGCCAAATGTTTGATGATGCACGGTCCCGCTAGTTGGTTCGGACCTGACATAACTTGCGCTCCGCGTAGTTGCGGACCACCGACGGACGTGCCAAACGGTTGGCACGACGGTGAATGTTACACCTACAATTGTCGGGTGGCTTATCAATGCATCGACGGTTACGAGGTCGTCGGTAAAACCGAGAAGATTTGTCTGGCCGATGGCACATGGTCGCCCAAAGAACTGCCGCAATGTGTACAGGTAGGATCGATGAATTAATTGCATTTTAGTGTGGTCCTTTTTTTTTTGTTTTTTCTTCATCGAATTTGATATAGATATATTTATTTCGGGTTACGTGCGATAGAGTTTTGTGATTGGTGATCGAAGCTCGCGATTTAATGTGTATGACATCAAACGTGACGATGAAATTTATGCATTGTTAAGGTGACGACGGTTCAATGTCCCCAACCGGAAAATCCACGTCACGGAAAAGCTTTGTTCATCTCGACCGCGTACAACGCGATTGTGTCGTACGAATGCAAGTACGGTTACAACATTGTCGGTCAGGCGACGCGTAAATGCAGTGCCGATCGTCGATGGTCCGGTCAGGCACCGACTTGCAAGGAAATTAATTGCGGACCACCGGGTATTCTTCACAACGGTTGGATCGATAATATCGAGTCAGGTGAATTGGAATATCGTCGTTTATGTTCTGTTTTTTTCTTTCTTATTTTTTATCGATATGTAGATTTGGCAACGATGACTCGAGGCGGGACTTTGATCGATTCTCGATGTTCGTTTTAGCTTACCCGTTTTACCAGTGTCCGTCGAGTGGGACCCCTTATCGTTTGACGATTAACCCTCTAAAGCCTCTGACCGCCTCCAGGCGGGGTACACCTTTCGAGTCATTACACGTGTCGGTATCATTTTTCAACGGAAGGGCTGAGCACCTGCTTATAGTCGAAGGATCAGTGTTACTTTTGGCGTTTGTCGGGCAACTTTTGGCGTTTGTTGTTCCCGAGCAACTTCAATTCAAAGACAAAATTGACCGCGTAAACACGAATAAATATTTTTCTCTAAACACGACTCACGCATATGAATAGTAATTTTGACAAAAAAAATAGTAATTTTGGTTAAATCGATTTAAAAAAAAAAATAGGTGAGTGGATAGAAGTGTGTCCTATCGAATGGCGAACGAGGTTTCAGGTTTTTAATGATTCTTCTATGAAATATTTGAGTTCCCTTTCGCCCGCGATATGCCTATTTTTACTTGTACAGGGCCGAAGCTTCCCAAAATTGGAATACGGACTTCAGATTCGTTCTTTGTGTGTTAATATCAGTCTATACTGATTCATTGACGCAAATTATGAAATAAGGCATTAAAGGGTTAACGAAAAACGCGTGACCCGACCACACACAGCCTCGAGTCATCGTATTCGTACAGTCTGCACTGAAAAAAAAAAATACATAAGTTCGAAGCGTAGTTCTAAAATCTAATTTATTTTTATCGAAGGAACCGGATTGGGAGTGAGTCTGATATTCCGTTGCAAGGAGCACATGAAGCTCGAGGGTAACACATCGTCGATATGCCAGATAGACGGTAAATGGCGTTATCCCCTGCCCCATTGTTTGGCACCCTGCGTCGTGCCACAGATCGAAAAAGGTCGAATAACCATAGCGAGTCACGATCGCAATCGCACGAGCAATTCCACCGTCGTGGAACACGGCGAACGTCTTCTAGTGTCGTGTATAAAAAATTACGAATTTGCGGCAAACAGCACACCCGTGGTTTGCATGAACGGCACTTGGTCCATCGTGCCCAGTTGTTCGCCAGCACGTTGCAAACAAATGCCAAAATCGCCGAAAAACGGTATGGTCATAGCACCGAAAACCAATCACGGTATGAAAGCCGTGTTCAAATGCAAAGACGGTTACAGCATAGTCGGTGGCGGTCCGGACAATTCATCGATGCACGTTGAATGCAGTTATGGCAATTGGATCGGTGATATTCCACATTGCATCGAAGTTTATTGCTCGTTCCCGGGTTTCATCGATAAAGGCAAAGTTCTATTGGTCGGTAACATGGGCGTCTACGATTATCGTCCCTATGTAAAAAAAGTACCGAACAACAAACAAATTATGTACGATTGTGACAAGGGTTATGTTTTGAGCGAAGGACCACCCGGTGCAACTTGCATCGGTGGAAAATGGAGTCCACAAGAACTTCCGGCTTGTTTACCGGGACAACATCCACGATTACGTTGGAGCCGACGAAGACGATCAATCGACAATTCCACGGGACCGAGTAATTACAATACAACCGCGAATTATCGTAAATTCATCGATTTTTTTCGTCGAATTGGCAAAAAGATTCTTCACTTGGAACTCGACAAATCGCAAATGTCGTCAAAGCTGAATAATCGTGGAAAATCGAGTTTTAATGGTTCGCGTGACAATTCCAGCGACGAAATCGTGAATTCGGCGACGGACAAGATCGACAAGACCATCGTCGATGGAACGACTTACATTGACGAAGCCACGAACATCGCCATGAACAATTCCATCGATTCCATATTCACTCGAAAAAAACACAATACCGGTGGTCATCGCAACAAATCACGTTCCAAGGACGAAAAGATGATAGATTTTTTGCGCGTGGTTTATCGCAAGCTTCGTCGCATAGATTCCCGACGAAACAACAACACAACAAACACGAGTATGCACGAATTGTTGAATCTGATGAGTAAAAATTTTTTTCACGTCGATCTCGCGGAATCCCGTCGAAATTCCACCAATCGCAATCACGATAATTTCGAGGTGCGCAATCAGCGTGAATTCGCCAAATTGAAACGCGAATTCGAGCGTATTATGAAATTTTACAACAAATCGTTGCGATGGACGACCAAACAAAATCGCAAAGATTCGCGTAAACGTAAATACGATGTACACGGTGATCAAAAATCCACGCGTTTGACCAAAGATCGTAAGAACAACAAAAAGCGAAATAAAACGAAAAGTTATTACAAAGGTTTCTACGAATTTGTCAATGGTTATGTTAATGAAAAATTGTCGATATTGGAAACGCAAACGGGTACGGATGAATTGATGCGAAAAATGAATATCGACAGATTTACCGTGAGAAACGGAACGACGTTTACCGTGGGTGAGATATACGCGTTTTTCAAACATATCATAGAAAATAAATTGAACACCGCGGAAGTGACGATCGATGAGACGACATCGACAACGACGATTCCAACCTCCGCGACGGAAACGACGATGGATCACAGCACCTTGGAATCCAATCCGATCGTCGATTCGAACGATAATCAAACATCCGGAACAACGACGATCTCGACAATCGCGTCATCGATTTCCGAAGCATCATTGGCCAATGAGATTCCAACGATGGACATCGATAGGCTGCAAACCGAGGTGAAAAAACATCGCAGCAAGAGAATAAGAAACGCGATTGAGGAAACAACGGTGGCTTATAAAAATCGTAAATTGTTATCCGTGAGTTCGCCGTTGAGCAAC
Organism: Diplazon laetatorius; assembly: GCA_963662125.1. Lineage (NCBI taxonomy): Eukaryota > Metazoa > Arthropoda > Insecta > Hymenoptera > Ichneumonidae > Diplazon > Diplazon laetatorius. The sequence goes on along the minus strand of OY759161.1, from coordinate 10,578,938 downwards.
GTACGTTCGAAATCGACGTTGTCACAGTCGTATGGTTCGTCGAAAAACCCCCGGGCAATCGAAAAATCCAAGCAATTCACTCTCAACGGTCTCGAGGCCCAGCAACAGAGCCGTTCGAAGAGATTTTTGTCATCGACCGAGCTCGACAATCAAATTATTCTCAAGAATCTTTATATCAACGCTTACGAGGACGAATACAGGGCCAACGTCAGACGTTCGATAACCAACGACAAACGTGCCAATTGGACTGCTCTGAGACGTCGCAAAGGCAATCTCGATCATTATGAAATCAAGTGATTCAATTATTTATTTGGATAATGTATTTGTGATATTACAATGACTATTAGTTTGTTGTTTATTTTTTTTTGGTTCTTTTGTCCTCGAATATACAAACACTGACAGACACGAGACACAACGTAAATCATAAACAACAGAAAACAAACAAACAACAACAATTCGATACACTTGAACAAACTACAAAAAAAAACAAAAACAAACTAACAATTTATTATACGATTTACCAATTATCAAACGAATTTTAGGTGAGTATACACAACATTATATTATACAATAGTCGATGGTGGTTAATCCTTTCACCTTGAGATAAAAAAAAAACAGAAAAAAAACAACGTAATTTATTGTAACGTGTATAACGCTTTTTTCGAAAAAAAAAGAAAACACCCGAATAATAATAATAATAACGATGATAATTAATAAACGATCTTTTTCCATGCCGATCACTTATACTACATCGATGATGAGGGTGGGGCTCGAAGTTCAGAATAAGCAATGTTCCAAAAGGCCAAAATTTCGAACGCGCAATGCTTCGAACGACAATGTTACGGTTTTCAACATTTCCTGACTTTCGAGCTTTCCCACGCGTAAATCATCAAAGTTAGATGTATGCCGCCGCTGGCTTTTTTATAGGGAATTCAATTCTCTACAACATTGTATATATGAACTTTTGGTCTATGTAGCGTTGTTCATTCAGCGTTTAGACAGAAAAAAATAAAACGATAAGAAAATCAATGCATTTTTACCTTCTCGTCAAAACGCTGGTTAAACAACGCTATATACACCAAAAGATCATATAAACAATGTTGCAGAGAATTGAATTTCCTATAAAAAAGTCATTGACGGCATATATCTAAGTCCGATAGCTTACGCTAATTTGAGAAAGTTACACTTTCTGAACATTGCTCATTCTGAACTTCGTGCCCCACCCGATGATAATCATTGCGTTATTGTTTAATTCTCATACGACGATCGATCTCCGATAGGATCCCCCGCGGAGAGTCAGGGGGGAGGGAGGGGGGCAGATGTTGCTGAAACATCGAGCGGATTGCGAGAGGTTCGCACGGACGCACTTATCGCGCATGACGTGTATCGATCGTATCGACAGACCGCCACATTTGCCTCTGTTCGGCTCATACACAAAGTTTCACGTTTCATTAACCGTAGACACGCGACGAATACGCGAGGCTCTCGCGCTTTACCCTCGTCACCGTGTATCCCGCAAACGACATTACATTATGCCCCCGTACTCGCCACGTACGTTTAATATCACCTTCGGTAATTGAGTTTGGACGTTATATGGAGCTTCACAGTAGGCGGTTGATCGGTATGATCGACACACAGCGATCAACCGCGAAGCTGACGATCACGTGAGAGACGCGTCGGAGACAGACGGACGGCGCGAAGAGAGAGAGAGAGAGAGAGAGAGAGAGAGAGGGAACGAGACCGAAGGTGTGTCAGGAAGTGCGTAACGCACAACACGTTACCACGCGTTTGCGGTGGCCGTCGAACGATCTGTCAAATATTCCAAGTATCATTAATTACGCACCAATTATAATTCGCAAGTGGGCACACACGGCAGTTCTCTGTCAGCTTATCGATTTCATATCTCTCTGTCTCTCTCTCTCTCACTCACTCGCTCGCTCGTGTCGTCCCAACTGGTGGCTCGTTAACGGATTGTGAAAAAAAAAAAAATTAACAACGAACACCGTCAGAGATTCGATCGAAGGTTCACGCGAGGAATCAACCCACGACACTTTCACACACCGGCCAACATGAGCTTTCGCGTGCTGATAATTCATCGGTCATTTGCATGCGGGCTGACGTCAGATCTTTCGAGATATTACGACCTGGAGGCGATTCCGGACAATCCTAATTGCTTGATTATCATAAACGTCGATCCATCGCCGACTGTGATGAAATTTCGTGAAACCCGAGTCCTTCGAATTTTCGAAGGTAAATAAATTCAATCAGTCGCTACCACGTGCATTGTTGATGCATGCGTCTAAAAATTTTCGTTGCGTCGTATGTTGACCTTAAATAAGTATTTCAATTGTATTGTTTTTTTTTCACGAGTATAAATTGCATAGAAAATAATGTAAAAATGTAAATTCCGAAGATGCATTCGTTCATTATTTTAATTACAAAAATTCTGTACGTTTGTATATTTTTTCGTAATTACTTTTATGGTTGTTAGGACAAACACAAACAATATGGCGGCCGAATTGCTCAAGTTTTTTTTTATTTTTCCGTTGTTTTAAAATAGAATATTCACAGAGTTTCAAAACTCCATAATTAGATAAAAAAAGAAAAAAGAATCGATAGCATGGGACGTCTCGAATTTTCCTATAAATCATTGGACACCTCCGACGATCCGGGGGAGAATGCTAGAACGCAGCTTCGAACATTGTTCGTACCAACGTAAATCCGCTCATAGTTAAATGAGCTTTAGATAGTAGATTCTCGTGAAGCTGATGAAGCTTAATAGATTCCGGGCGTTTCTATGCCCCGCGAACGGAAATACCCGGGATACCTGTGCGGACCATGGAAATTAATCGATGCACTCGGCTCGCAACAGCCCTCCCCCCTCCCCGTACACATGTATAAGCGTGGTACACGCGGGGAGATGCCTTGGCAACGCGGGACCAAAGAGAAACGGATCGGGGGAGCCAGAGAGAGAGAGAGAGAGAGAGAGAGAAAGCGAGAGCAAAGCCGAGCGAGCCAGTCGCGAATCCATTAGCGCGCTTGCGCTCCAGTAAGATGAAAAAAAAAATTACATACACACACACATACACGCACAGACGCACGTTACGTGAGCACGTACGCACCCCGCTACTAATTTATTTAGCCGGGCGAGTTAGCCGGAGCTCGCTCGTGCGCAATAGGCCAGAATTACGCGGGTTTGTGCTAATCGCGGTGAGCGAGGAGGAGTCGGCGGTAAGTGACCGAGTACAGACACGACGAGCCAAGTCGCTTTTTCGGCTCAACGGTCCAGTTAGCGTTTCGTCATTTGCAACTAATGAACAAAGTAAATTTACTGAATACGTTAACGTGCACGTGTGTGTGTTGTTTTTCAGTATTTCACGGACGTTACAAACGATGTTCCCCGATGTGGCGAGAGTGGGTGTAATTAATAGACTTGAGCGAAACTCTCCAAGAACATGACTGACAATCTCTGATCGATATACATGTGTTATTAGCATGAGGGTGTGTCAAGATGAATCACAGTTCTCGAATCGTTATGGCGTTCCTTATATTTAAAGGACGATACACTGTCGGGAAACACATGGCAAAAGTTGACCCTCATCGGACTATTTAAACCCTTTCCCAAGTGGATAAATAAAATGTAAACAATTGCCAGATTACTTATAGCAGTGGGCACATGTTTTTTATATGAAAACTATACATAATCTGATTGTATAAGCTGATTATTTATTATAGATACGTATGGTATCTATGCAGATTATGTATAGTTTGCATATAAAAAACATATGCCCACTTCTATGTATAATCTAGCAATTGTTTACATGTTTTTTTTTCCACTTGGGTTGTCCTGTATATTGTCTTTCTGGGGACATCGTCTGTACACTGACCCCAAACAGTGCTGTTGGTGTTTTTTTTCTGAAATACTTCTCAAGAAATCTGTTCTACGTTCCAATAGGTTTTTGAGTCAATTTATTGAGAATTTATAGTCATTTTTATAATAAAGAAAACCTACTCTAAATACTCTTCTGACAAAACAATTATGGATTATAGAACTTATCGAATATTCGAATGCACTATAAAAAAAATAATGATCTAAGCGTGTGATTTACTCATGATTATTACACAAATGTGACAATATTAATTGTTACATCCTAATCGATCAGAGTTATTTGTTGGAAAAAAGTATTCAAAATCCAATTTTCATTTGATTAGTCCTCATGACCATCTCTGTTCCCGACAGCAGCCAGACCTCTAGACCAACAAGATCGCAACAAACTCATCTCCCTTCCTCATCCCGTTCAACCATCAGCTAGGCACAGATCTCATACCTCTGCTCATTGGGAAAGGTGTCGAAGCGTTTCACGAGGTGACCGAAAGATTAGTCGCGAAAGTTTCAAAGACCTCGAAACGCGACAGGTGGTATGTGATGTCCCCCCAGGTGTCAAGGACGCAGGATCGTACTTTCCGCGATGCCGGTCGGTGTTCGGCCAACGACAGGGAGTCGTCGTCCGGCCTACCCCCAAAACCGGACGACGATGAACGTGACCAGGGGAAGTCCGTAGATCGGTGTGTCTCACAAGTTTTATTTAGAGAGAAGTATCTATAAGGTGTACAACACGTCGTGTCTTTTACGAGACTCGAAGAGGCGGGAAATCATGAATGAATGAATGAATGAATGAATATCGTGACGAAGATTGTCCGGATCGGCAGTCTCAGTAAGATGGAAAAAATATCATCGAAGAGAGACTCTCTCTCTCCTCTCTTTGCGATGATAATCTCGTTGAGCCGAGAGAGCAAGGAGTTAAGCGGTGCGGGCTTCCTGCCAATTCACGAGCCAAGTGTCGTTGTGGAAACGATTCAATGCGGAAGGGAAGGGCTAGAGAGGGTGGGAAGAGACTATAAAGAAAATTGTCCGTGAGCCCGTGCACACGCCGTCGGGTTTACATCCAGAGAAATAGTTGGAGCGAGTGAGAGAGAGAGATGTCCTCGTCAATGAACGGTATATTTTACTCGGGATTTGTCCAGATACTACGAGGCATCGATAGGCGTGCCGAAACCGTACGTCGTAGTTCGACAATCCATTGTGCACCATCAACGCCATCTTTTTCTCGCCTTTTCTCAATGGACTCCCGGATTCTCGCTGTACCTTCACACCGAGACGGGAAAAAGGGGTTTTCGAGGGCTCGTGAACTTCTCGAGTAGATTGAACGGAAAAAAGAGAAGAAAAAAAAAACGTTGTGTGCCGCTTGTATAATGCGAATGTCCAGTAGCTGAGGATTGTCCGGTTTCGTGCGACCGCGTCTTTGAATCGGGTGAATGAGGAGGCAGTGTGGATGAATGAATGAGGTGGGTGAATCGTCGCCTCGGCCGGCTGCAATATCTTCGGAAATTCTTGGTGTCTGGGGTTGTATGTATGCGATATATATGTATATATGTATGTGTATGGTAAACGATTTTCCGGAAGCTCACTTTGGCAAAGCTTCTCGTCGAGTGGCAGAACGATCGTTCGAGGTGTCGTGATCTCTCCAGGGACTTTTGGATTTCCTTGGAGCTAGCAGTCGTGCGACATTTATATAAAGAGATGAACGTCGTCTTCGGGGTCCAGGTGATCATCTGTTTGCTGCTACACTGTGAAACGGATGGCCGGAACATGTATCGTTCTCCATGCATTGCCAGTTGATTGCATTTGCGTTTTTAATAATTTCGGTCGTAATTTTTTAAAGCATGCGTTATTTATTCCAAAAACTATGATGTAACAAAATGCAGCTGGATAATAACATGAAGAAATAAATAATAACAATACAAGAAGATTGTAATAAATTCAGTGAGAACATTGAAAATAAAATGGAATTGAAATTTAATAGTCAAGTATCTGTTATACACATATATATATCTATTTTCTAACGTTATTATTTTTAATTATGTTTCATACTAGCTCCAATAGAAAATAAAAATCGTTTTATTTCTAACAGCCGAAATCCACGTTTAATGCACACAGTCACGCGTCTCACAAGCGCACCCAATAAATTTTCAACAAAAAAAAATTCCCGCTGGGTTCCAATTTAATTTAGAAAAAAAAAAAACGAAATTGCCGCAGCAGCAATCTTTCCGGTTAAGCAATTGCAATTATTCTCCGTGACCGCCCACGAGTTCACGATACAAGCTCAGCTCTTTACAAGCTACAATAACCGAGAGCACCGGGGGCTGGCGAAAAATCCGCGCTCTGCAGTCTAATGAAAATCCGTGGCGAGTTTTTTCACGCGCGCCCAGCGGAAAAGATGGGTTGCCACGTTAACTGTGTGCTTGTGTGTGTGTACTCGTCGCCGCGTTTATTGCGCCGGCTAATTTGCCAGCTGTAGGGTGACCCGACTAGCCGGAGATTATGACACTTTCGAGTCGGTTGCGGCCCATCGGATGAGATCGGAGCTTTTAAAAACCCGCGACGCGGGGGCGAAGGTGCGAAGAGTGAAGGACGGAGGCGTCGAAGCGAAAAGGACCGAAAACACACAGACACACACATATATCTATATATATGTATCGTGGAGCGCAACCCGCTGGCTCGCTTTTCATCTTCGTGTGTATCGTCGTTACGACCTGAGGGGGTTTCTTTAACGTTTTACGAAAGGTGGACGCGCGAGGATTTAGCGACGGCCCCCACTAGGTGGTCTCCTTCTTGGTCCTTCTTTTAATTCCATCCTTCGCTTCGGCGACGACGTTGAAGCTGGATGCCGCGCTTACAGCGCACCCCCTACCCCCCCCCCCCCCCCCCCTTCGCCCTTCTCCCTCAACGCTCGTCTATAACGGACTCCCGTTTTCTCCACTTAGCCAGTTTCGCGCTTCGAGGCATCACCCTTTTACCGCCGCTCTGTAATCAGCCCCCGTGTTTTAACCATTAACACCGTGCGCCACCGTGCGTTTCTTTTTTTTTTGTTTTTTCGTTTTTTCGTTGTTCTTTTTTTTTTTTGTTTTGTTTAAACGTCACGAATTTCAATAACGTCGACGGCGTTTCGTGTGTTACACGGTTGGCTGATGTTGCGCCCGGGCGATGCTCGGGCTTTATTCTCGCGGTCTTCCGCGCGCATTTGCCGCGGCGCGGTTCCCCTTGGCTTCCGATGCTGCGCTGCTGCTGCGGCTGCTGTTGATTCGCGCGACCGTGCGGCAACCGACGAAATTCAACGGGCGAACGTAATGACCGTGCAACACCGACACCACCCAACGGTATATTACCGAAAAATTGTACGGTGGATTCTTTTTTTTTTTTGGGCACGGGCGGAAATTTTTCTATTTTTTATTATTTTTTTTATGAAATTGGAATTGCGGCTGGAGGGGAGGGGGGCTCGAGACCGACGAAGCTCGTTCATCGTTGGGTCGATTCCCACCCCGACTCGATTATTGCACACCCACGCACAGTCGAGTCCGCAACGAAATAATCGACGGGTCGTTCAGTTTTTTGTTTTATTTTTTTTTTTTTTCGGGCGGGAAAAAAATAAAAGGAATAAATAAATCATAACCTTGAAGGGTATTGGGTACGATGAGGGTGCCTCGCGTGATTGCCTCGTGGTGCGAGACCGCGGTTTATCGTAACGGACGAGACTGGAAAAGATGGGACGAACGATTTGAAATGAGAATTTCATTTTTATCATAAAAGGTAATCCATTATTGGTAATTTTGAATCGACGAATTTTCGTCGGGATTTCGAAATTGAATGGAGACCAAAAAAAGTGATAGAATTTTTAGAAGAATCATGAATGGATTGATTTTCTTGTTTTATATTTGTGTTTTTAGGACTGGCATCGAATGATAATAATAATTAACAGTGAAAAATATAATAATAACAAATATAATAAATAATAATGAAAAATACAGATATTTTTATCCTGCTTTAGGGGTTTCATCTCTCTCTTATTACAGCAGAAATAGCGAAAGAGAGAAAGAAAGAGAGAAAGAGAGGGGGAGGGGGGCTAGAAAAAAACGGGGAAGAGTGAAAGTGACAAGTAAATGAATTTGTCGATAAAAAAAAATAATAAAACAAAACAAAAATTGTCGCGTGCACACTGGTTCAAAAATAGCGTTCACTCAGTTACCGTGTGTTTCTTCGCCCGGCTAATTATTTCGTCGAGGAGGCTGTACGTCGAGCGCACGACGATTCGAGGTCTCGCGATGTTCCGGCACGAGCAATTGTACGGGCGCACGAAGAGCGCCCGGACGGTGCGTCACGAAAACCCAAAGATTTGCGTACGAAACATGTTAATACACACATATACACACATATATTCGTGAGCTGCACGGGTTAATCAAACCTGCAAACCGCAAACGACGCGAAAGCACAAGAATTGCGTTCTTCGTGCCCTCATCGTCGAGGGGGCTACGGCTTCGCCATGGCTTTAATTGCCACATTTATTTTTTTCAACTTTTGCATTTCGTGCAACCGCGAACAACCATTTGGGGCCCCCGACCCGGTACTGACCACTCGTAAAATCTCCGTCTCTGCGAATTATTTTACTCGGTCCGAACAACGACCGAGTACGTCTGCGTCACACACACACAAACACACACACACACACACACACAAATTTGTATACGCATGATTGTTGTATTACCGGTCTTTCGCGATCATTATGCCGAAAGCCGCCATAATGCCTTCGAGAATGAGGAAACACTTCTGCCGTGAGGGGAGGGGGAGGAGGGACGGACTGACAACTTAATTTTACAACGCGAAATATAGGTCGATGGACACGTTCCCCCATCTTCGGCAATGCCCGCGCTCTCGATCCATAACAATTTCACGCTCAATTTGCATTATCGTAATTGACGATTTTCACAAACTCTCGAAAGATCGGAATTCACTGGAAAATAATACCTCAATCCGTCGGCTACACGATAATAAATTCGACACAAGTTAACGAGTTGCATTCACACGAAACAAGAAATAAAAAAGAAAATAAATTAATTCCACGTCGTTATTGATTTGAATAAAAAAAATGGTCGCCTTTAATCGGAATAACAAAAGAATAATACGAAATTATCTAGAACGAAATTCAACATCAACGCTGACTGAAAAAATAGAAAAAAATAAATGATCAAACTCGTTCGGGTCGCAAATTTAAATTGAAGGACATAATCGATAAATCGTCCCAGCAGAATAATCTTTCTTGGGTGTTATAATGAGATTCTGAAAATGTGGGTCAACATTTGCGTGTCACGTTGATTTCCCATCGGGCCTCACGATCTTGCGGGGACCTCGTGGAGATCCCTCGGACAATTTCGCACCTCCGTTGCGAGCACCTCCATCGATATGCGCGACCTCGCACGGAATCGAGTATCAACTCGCCATGTATCACAGGATTTGAGGATGAATTAATTCTGCATCGGTAGCCGTGTGCCAGTGTTACATATATATATGTATCGCCATTTCGATTACTAACACACACACACACACACACACATACACACATAGAGAGACTCGGCTCCTCGTATATATGGGAAATGTTTGTCGCAGCATCCCGCTGCCGGTGGTCCTCTTGTGATACGAGAGAACATGGCTATGCTCTCACTGCATTCGAGAACCAAGTCCCATCGGTTATATACACATATACATATTTATATATAAATATATAAGGGTGGTCCTCATATTGACTTTTTCATAATTTCGGGGCTCCCAGAGGATCCGATGGTTCGAAATTATTGAAAAAAAAGTGTCCTCAAGATTTGAGGTCCCTATCTGAATTTTTAACCCTGCCGCCAACCTCCTACAGCTTGCCATTGTCGAAAAAACAAAATAAGGACCACCTCGATATATATATATAAATACACATAGGGACGTCCAACAACCGTGCATTGGTCATTGTGAGCTGCTTTTCGATCTCTCAGACCCAGAGCCAGACTTATGCGTCACATTCGTTTTCACGTATATCCCTTAATACACCGACCAATTCTTCATCCCCCTTTCTATGCCCCATCACGTCATCCTTATATATCTATATGCACATCGTTGTTTGCCAGGGCAAAGGGGCGACGGCGCGTCGGCCCCGCTCGCCAGTTCGTCGTGTCTCACTTTTTCTATAAACTCGGTGGATCGGTTTTTATAACCGGCCCCGAGAAGAACGCACACAGGTGGCACGAACGAAAGTTGTTCTACGAGATCGTGAGAGTGCGACGAGGTGAGGAGAGCAAGAGAGAGGAGAGAGAGAGAGAGAGAGAGAGGACACACACGCACACGGGGCATTCTCGCATTGTCAGAGAGACCACGAAAGATTTCTCTTCTGCTATTGCCGTGGTGCTCGAGGGATTGTCCCGAAATTGCGCCCCTTGAATGGCCCCCTTTGACGTTGCGGTGGGCCAGGGCGTGGTACTCAGCCGCGGATCGTGTAATCGAGAACCTCTTCCAACCTCGCGTCCACGTGAAATAAAATCTTTGTGATTCTTTTTATTATTTTTTTTTTTCATTTTTATTATTTTGATTATTTATTTGTTGTATTTTTTTTTTATTGGTGTCCTCTGTGTATGGTCGTTTGAGAAAAGGGTTGACAAACGTTCGGGAGGGGGAGGGGGGTTCTGGTGATGTGGCTGCGCGACGTGGTATTTATATTATATTTGCGTATCTTACAACTGATCACGAGAATTTTCTTTTTTATTGTTATCCGTTTGATTTATCTTTGATAGGACTTTCGAGAAGAATCGATTTGGGGAAGATGCGACTTTGTAGTGGGTCGAATAAAGATTTCGCTGGACCCTAATTTTTCCCTCCGAAAATGTTCTAATAAAAAAAATCTAGAAACAACTGCGTTCCTGGTTACTCGACGCCACGTACAGTCTCATTTACCGTACAAACGATTCCACCCGGCCGCACACTGATCATTTCAACCACGATCGTGGGCTTCGTCGAATATTTCCTCTGGAATTCTGTTCGTGATGAAATTCCGTTCACGCAAACCCATCCGTTCCGTCGAATCCGAACGAAATTCCATCGAGGGGCAATCGACGACCGCTCATCCCCCACAGCTGTACAAAGACCAATTATGAATCGATAAGTTTAACTACGTGTCCGGAATGACTCGATTTATAAGGCCAATTTAGCGAACGATGGAAAGCGAAAAAAAAAAGAGCTGAGCCAACATAATATCGCGTATATGTCTCAAGTGGTTTCCTCTCTCCGACGAAAATCCAATTACCGGATATTTTATTCGTTCGAGCAGTAACGAAAGAACGTATTCGTATTGTTGAAAATGTAGGACGCTGTTATACATGTATATACATAAAAAATATATATATATATATACCCAAGTTAAAAAATTGATATAAGCTGTATAAAGACTATATATAGTCTCTGCGTACCATTTTCGTGTATTTTATCAATAGACAGTATATAATATGTATATAAATTAAATGCAGTCGTTATAAACCTCATATGTAAAGTTGTATAATAAGTGAATGTCCTTAATTTACATACACATTTTATGTAAGCTGCATATACCTTAAAAAAAATTGATTAAAATTTTATTTATTTCTATATTATTAACTGAATAATTACAAAATATTAATTTATGTATGAGTTGTATACAGACTATCTTTGATTTGTATATACGCTTCATATAGACTGCATTTGGATGGTCCTTATTTGGGGTTGAAACATTTTTTGGCCCTCCTATGGGCTTAAATGTCTCGAAAAAAATAAATTTTAACGTAGCCGAAGGCCCAGCCTCGTGGACCAATTCTAAGTACCTCCTAAGATAGCTTGTTTCTTCAAAGCTTCGATAAATTTCATACTAACTCGGAAACTATGTGAGATCCGACGATAATGCAAAAATCCTTTTTTGTAGAAAATTGAATTCTCTACAAAAATGATCGAATAAGATTTTTTCCTTTTCCCAAAGTTTTCGAAATATTTGAATAAATGAAGCGCTCCATTTTTCCGAATATTTCAAAAACTTTGGAAAGAGAAAAAAATTATTGAATCTTTTTTGTAGAGAATTCAATTTTGAATTCTCTGAATGAAAACGGACCTCGTAATTGAAGGATATATAATGATGTTCCCTGTTGAACCACAACCGGCAACGAACCATACGACCACATCGTGTCTCGGGGCGAACCTCAACCTGACCCAATCTCTCGCTGGCACAGTGCCCCGGTCTGTCTACATCCCCACGTCGTGATACGCTTCATCGCATGACCCATCGCGTTTTGGTCAGGGCGAGCTTGAAAGGGCCGCGTTGTTTTAGAACCAACCACACAGCCCGTCGCAACGAGCCGTCATCGAGAGCTCGATGCTCTTCATCGTCATAACCGTCCCACGCGGGGCGAGCATAATGGGGAGGGGGGAGGAGGGGGGAAGGGTTTCAATGATGAGTCTTGTATTAATACAGAAACTTTCGAGCGTTCGCAGTCTCTGTGGAATGAATGAACCGGTCTCTGTGGATACTTTGTGGTCGAGTGCGAGATTCCAACACGGACACGGCGCGTCGCTCGTGAGAGACTCGATATAAATCCATCGCCGATGGTACTTGTGACGGTACACGCGATGAATATCGACTCTGGTGAAGACGTTGCCGTCAAAGAAATGGGATATACTCGTTGAGTCTCAACGAGCTTGGATAACAAAAAAGAAGTTTCGACGAGAGGTAAAATATAACGTTTGAGAAACACTTTTGCACGATGAATTTGTATTTCATAAGTTGCTAGTGCGGAAGAATATCGAAGTGAAGACATTTTTAATTACTTCGTGGATGCCGGTGTTTCGTGAGCTTGTAGAGAAAAAAAAATGAGTATTGTAGAGAAAAAAAATGTATTTAGAAAGCGTGTAAACTCGTCGCTATTCAATTTCGTAGTTCGTAGCCTGATTGCACGTAGGTTTCGACGACAATTTCAATACATCGTTCAGCGATCAGCTATGTAAAATGTAAACAGTAAAATAAACAAAATTTTTAATGAAATTTTTTTTTCAAACGTTGCGGTTTTATTGAGAATAAGTTAAAAAATATTTTAGCAGCGATATATACTCGCTGCCACGAGAATATGACCGAGGTGTAAAAATAACGTGCTATAAAAAGTAGCCGTTGGATGTCGTTTAATTTTTTATTTCACTGAAATTTCGTCGAGTTATCGACTATATTCTTTCAAGGAGGATACTGTCATGGTGAGATTGCAGAATAAGTACGAGAAAGGCAAGAGAGAGAGAGAGAGATATCAGGATCGTGTGGAAAAAATTCGTATTCCGTCGTTTTATCTGAAACATACGAAAATTATAATTCCCAAATCAGCGGGTAAGGTGGAAAAAAATAAAATAATAATCGCCACTTGACGGTGGGGACTTAAGGTGATTGTGAATGGTCGGCTAACGACTTGTTGGCCGCATCATCGTCCGTTGGATGCGGCGTAAGAGCTTGGACGATGCGCGTGCGCGAGAGACACTCGGCCGTACCGAATAATACCGAAGTCACGCTGTTCGAGAATGGGATTCGTATTCGTCGCTCGGGCCATATTAACCGGGCGAGACACCGCGGATAATGTCCACCCACACAGTCGTCACATCGTTATATCGTTGTGATCCTCAACCTTTGGTGCATCGTTCACCTGAGACCCGGCTGCGCATAACGAGATACGAGCCAGCCCTCCCCCCCCCCTCCTCGCCCCTCGCCTCGTCCTCACTCCGCCAACTCTTCCATCGGTTACTCCGGGGTTCTGACCTCCATTAAAAGCCATTTTAACAACCCAATAGCTCGCATAACCCAAGAATTTCGCATAACTTTGATCGAAACTCCAGCGGTAAATGAAAAAAAGGATATTGTCCTTTGTTGATGGGGGGTTGGGGTCCGGGGATGTTTAAATTATTCCGTCAGTGATATTCGCTGGTCGCAACGAGAATTTTCCGTCTCCGCAGACACGACCGGAGAAACGTTTCTGGTTACCGGTCCGTGTGGCTGTTGGAAACGTGGCGCAGGACCCAGCGGGGCATGCGCACCGCCGCAACGACACCCCGCTGAGTTCTTGTGGTGTGCGCGATCCATGGACCCTGTTTTTCGTGGGCCACGCGGCATTTTGTGGATTTGGTGGGGATGCAGAATGAATCTTTCCTCTCTCTTTTTCTCACTCACTTATTTTCTTTTGCGTTTCCACTCACTCGCGTCTTCGTGGCCCTTGCGACCCTCGAAGGACCACCGATCAGCCGTAACCTTGCACGGCCTTTAACCGTCTCCGGGTCTCGAATATCCGATTTTATTCGTTGCAGCACGGTCGTCACGCAAACCTCGGCGGTCTATCGTCCGCCTGGGCGGTCACATCCATCGCTGACAACGATAACGTTCCTCATCCCCGACCCATCGAAAGGTTCTTCCGTCACTGCCGTGAGCTTAATGAGCGGATAAACTGCGTCTGAGTTTGCAAGAGTTGAAAAAAAAATCAACGAAAGAAAAAACGAATCTCGTAACTTTCCGAACTAACTGCAAACTTCGCCAGTGTCAACACTGCGATGAAAGTTTTAACTAACTTCCGGTGAATATTCGAGCTATCCTCATTTCGTTTGTTCAAACACACGAACATTCAATTTCAATTAATGCTCATCCGTTCGTCGGAGTTTGCAATTGCGTTTGTTGTTCTTCGCAAATTTTCCACGACGCAACAATGAAAATGTGTTTTCTTTTTGTCGTTGGAATCCGTTTGAGTGGATGCGCTTGGAAGGAATTAATTGTAAAATCGGGCGATGAAAAAAAATCATGGACAGGTTTAATAGAATTGTAATTAAATCGAAAACGTTATGTTTTATTTCCCTAAAAGAATCCTCTTCTTCTTTTCTTCATGAATTTCAGTTATCATGATGAGCATGTAAAATTGATTTATCAATTATTGTCTCTGAATATCGCATAACCGATGAAAGTACTGATAATAAAAAATGTTTAAAAAATGATGTCCCATTGATCACCGACCTACGTTAAATCCAAAGTAAAAAATAATGAAAAACAGCTGTCCGTGAAAGCTTTTCGAACGGATAGATTCGACGTTGAGCAGCAATCTCGTCAAATATAATAAGATTTACGTAGTGGCGAACAAAGATTGTATATCATGATGTAAGGACGAAAAGACGTGGACGAGAGCGAAGGACCTCACGCGAAGAAAGAGTAACGGGCGACAGGGATTGCGCGCGCGCGCGCGTGACGGTGCACATCGGGAGTATCGGCTTCGTGGTCATTGTCCAGCACGGTGGACAACTGGCAACGACGACGTTACCAGCAGCAACGGCAGCAGCGGCAGCAGTTCGACGTTGCGACGGTGAAATCCTCCAGGATATCCCTGGACTGGGTGCGGGGGACCTCACGCCGTGATCGAGAGCTTGTCAGGCGGGCTTGCGAAGGCCAGAGCGTGACCGCACTGTCCAATGTCCTCTCTCGGTCTCTCTCTCTCTCTCTTTCTCTCTTTCTCCTGGTCGAACTCTCAAGTGCCTGCACTCTCGAGACTCCGACTTCTGCATTGTTGCACCGGCAGCTATATGCACTGGGACATTGCTTCGCTTCGAGAACGGCCGTCGAACGGTCGGAGGGGCACGTCTCACATCTTGATTTTTCGTTATTTTAGGATCCAGAAACGTGACGTTTCTTTCGCGCTCACGATGACAACGTTTGGGGGCCGATCTTCTTTGGAAACAACTATCCTAGAGTCTCTTCGAAAACGCAAAAGTTCGTCGAGATGTGTGCTTTCATTGAGCTCGAAGTCCATGACATCTTCTTGTTATCCCCGGCTGGTAAAGCAAAACAGTGGAATTTTCACGAATACTCGATCTATTGTCCATCGGATAGAAAAATACATTTGTGTAAATATATGTTTTCTTCGACGATGAAAAAATATTTTTCTTCTTTTCGAATTTTCTATGGATCAACAATTTCCAGGAAAAAAAATTATTTGTCTGCTAATTAGCTCGAAAATAAAAGCAAAAAGTTATTTCGATCAATACCTTGTTTATTTTTCTAATTTCATTGACGAGTGTTATTGATCATCTGTAGATTCGATTATTCAATGATGCAAGATCTGATGAAAGCAGGATACGAATACATTTTTTTCGATACTGCCACACAATGCAGTAATTATCATTATTATTACCTATCATTAAACTTTTGTCAACTCTGGAGAAAGTGATTCTCGAGTTTCCATGTACACGAACTACCGACATGTGATTTATCCTACACCGATCAAAAAGTCTAAACTCCTCTTTCCAATCGTCACAAATTTCGCTTGTTTATTTATTTTTCTCCAACGGCGACACCCCACGACACACAGGTCAACCGAATCCCCTTCCATCGCCCACGCAGCCGTTTTCCTCGACGTATTTCGTGTCGATCCCAGGATCCAATATGTGCCATATTATTATATGTTTCCACGAAGCCGGTTAACACGACGTTCGTGCTTAAACTCCATAATCCCGCGGTGAGCACCACACCGCGACAGAGTCATTCATCCAAACGCATTTACAAATATAGTTATACAGACCCGTCGTGACGGTGGTGTGACCACGGGTGGGACTTCAAAGGTGGGGAGGGAGGTTCGAATCTTCTTTTCCAACGGACAGCGTGATGTCTAGTTTACGCCTAGTTCAGCATTTGCCGAGTATGCGGTTGAATATCCGCAATTTACCTCCATTGATGAATATACATAAACATATATATCAATACAGCAGCGACTAGGAGGGTCGTCGCTTTGACGGATGCATCACAGCAGAGACACGGAGATTGTCATGGCAGACGTGCTAGTCGTGCTGTTACATGTATAGAGCGTTTGTTGAATCGAGTTATTCCGCACGCTCGGCAAAGCAAACACGAAGAGCGGAAGGGAGGGTAGGAAATGGATAGAACGTAGCGAGAAGAGAACGAGAGCGACAGGGGAACAACCGTGGCGAAGCATAACTTGGCGTTGCGCCAGTGATGGTTGCACCGGATCCCAAGGTCTCCGCGGTCCAAACGGACAATACAAGCGGGGTCGTTGATGCGATTCACATGGTAGTAAACGCTCTGTCTATTCCCCCAAGTGGACAGAAGAGTCAATTGTAACAGCGGGGGAAGAAAGACATACACACACACACACATAAACACGTGTCGGTTCTACCGACGTTGGTGGTTTCCGCACAACGTTTGGCTTCCCGGCAAACCCGTCCGAATTGTTGAAACAACTTTTGGGCAACTCCGCGTGAAACTGATTGTCTCGCTTTATTTTTATTTTTTCTTCGTTTTCGTAAAAACGAAAACGGCGTTTTGCTTACCGTTGAATCTCTCAATTCCCGTGAGCACCGTGATGTCTTCTTTCTTGGGCAGTCAGGCTCTGCTGTGGCTCACAACGACAATGAACGGCGACCATACCGAGGAAAGATGGCCCCCCAGTCGCTGCGGGGTTTGTTAAGAGGACACGGACGTTTCTTTTATTTTGCATGGTTGAGACGCGCGTGGCCCGGTGGTTGGGCCTGGGATGGGTCAGTCATGGCCACAATGTCGGCAAAACATTCCACGTTTGCGACTGTTCGAGCGTAGTTACCGAACAACAACAACAACAAGACGGTGTGGCTTTGGGGCGGCGGTAGGACCACCCGGATGGCTTGGAAGCTGCCGGGAGCTGGCTGAGGCGGGTTGTCCGCGTCTCTGTGTGCCGCGCGTTGCACGGTAGGCCGTAGCGAAGACGTTCGGGATCGTGACGTAGGCCGGTAATGTCCCGGGGTCTTGCGGAACGATGTTGTCCAGGTTGGAGTCGTCGCGGTTTTCGACTTTTTCGGAGTTCGGCCTGATCTTCTGTGTTATTCGCCGGATGGGGTCTCGTGACGATGGAGCAGGCAGACTGAATGAACGTTAACGAGACTGACATCATTGAGACATAGCTCAATTCGATGTAATGGATTCTCAGGCGATGTCTTTACTCGGACGATGGTTTTCCTGTTGGACGTGTGCGATTTTTGCGTACAAACTCGGATAGGTATGTGAAATAGTTGAAACGAGTTTCATCCTGATTTTGGGGCCACGCGCAGACGAATAATAATTTTTATTTAGTATTTTCGTTATATGATGTTTTTAACGTGCTTCGACGGAGGGGGGACCTTGTTATAGATGTCATTTCGTAAGATTATATTTTCCTCTCTTGGTTTGAGAGCGAGATCCATACCTTACCGATATGATTTTTTTTGTTTCGGTTTTCCATTTTTTTAAATTAAATTAATTGCTCAGTTAATTCGTGAGAATTAACGAACCAATATTCGTCTATAAATAATGTTCTTGATAAATAAAAATTAAATCGTGAAAAAAATTCTGCCATGGCCAGGGATCGAACCGGGAAATTCAAAATTCTATCCTGGTGCGTTACTTATTTCGCTACCACGGCCATACTAATTTATACTATTCAATAAATTAAGTCGTTTGTTCCAGAATTTTCGTGCTGTTTTTTCATTTCGAATGTTGCTATCAATTTCTAGTTATAAAAATATATAGAGACTATGTATGGACTATATATGCCCAAATGTACGCAGGGACAGCTTGATTGCCGGCAACATCAAAAGTCGGACAGATCAAACACGTGGTCACTTAAAAATTCGAACTTCCTATTATCGAAGTGTCGTAATCCGTTCGAGACTGGTCGTCTCGAATGCAACTCACACTTCGATCTTACGACGGTCCATCTTACAACATTCTCCCGTGCAAAATCCACGTTTATTCGCTGTTGTGTGTGTGTGTGTGTGTGTGTACGATGCATTCCTACGCGTATTACGTAGGAGGGTGCGACGCGAAACGCACGCGATAAAACGTACTCGCTGAGATGATCGAACAAGCAAGACGGACGATGGAACGTGCGAAAGAGAAAAAAAAAGCCAATACGGAAGAGACGAGAATAAATATTTTCAAAAAAAAAGATGAAAAGAAAAAAACAACAAATAAAACAAAATAAAATAATAATAATGAAAAAAAAAACGAGAAAGGCACGAAGAGTTACGTACGTATATCCATACGTAACCGTGGCTGTTGCATAGCGCAGGTACACGGTGCACCGAACCGTCCATGCGCCAACCACCTGTCTCCTATCCTGGTCTAAGAATAGAGCAACAACGCCGGCCGCGCATGCGCGTCTACCATACGAGCCGGTGAGAAGCGCCTCTCATGCTTTTCGCTCGATCGCAAGCACACACGACGGTCTTTCACATATACATACGCGACTTTACCTCATCAGCATACTATTTTTATTTCTAGCTATCTATCTATCTTTCTTTCTCTCTTTTATTTCTCCGCATAGCGCTTCGAGATTTCGACCGATGGTCTCTCTCCTTTTCCCTCTTACTCTTTTTCACTTTTCGAACTCGCTACGTTAAGCGAAATCTTAGATCATACCTGTAAACCGAAAGAACTGGCAAACTAATGGATCATTGGCGCTACCGTACAAATCAGCATTACGAGCGTATGTTAACTTTTCATTGTCTTCATATTTTTATATTTTAGTTTACTTCAGTCTTATTATTGCGTTTATGCTCACCGTTTTTACATCTATAGTTTATTCTGAGTCTTATTATTAATATGATTACTTTTATTTATTTATTTATTTATTTTTTTCGCCTGATTTGGCTCGTCCCACGGTGGGGGACCTGTGCCACTCTCGTCGATTACTTTTATTGTTTTATGTATTTAATTATTATTTTGTTATTATTTATAACTCTTTGATTATTGTTGTCTTGTTATAATTTCTCTTTATTGCCCAAAGTTACGACTATAGCATAATAAACGAAACAAATCAAAAAATCTCTTTCTCTCTCTCTCTCTCTCTCTCTGCACGAGTCATTACACGACGCCCTCTCACTTCGCCTGGAAACGCAGAATCCGCGCGCTCGCGCCTCTCTCGCGCTCTCGGATATCGAGAAGAAAGAAGAAAAAAAAAAAAACAATCGTCGAATAATTGCCGCGACCTCGGTTTTCCGCACTCTCGCTCCTCTCTCGACGATCTCCGGCACTCGTGAGAGCCTTTAACGGGCTTTGCCGGCGGTGCTGCGCCGCTTGTGCGCGCTCTCGCTCATTGTCGTTGAATCCGACTGATTGAAACCCCCGTGCTCTCGTCGGCGGAGACCCTTCTCTCCTACATCTGCTTCGTACGGTCCGTCTCCGTGTGTTCAATCACACACATACATGTGTATATACATATATATGCACCGTGTCGGTGCGTACTAACCGTGCGCATATACCATCACCGCGGTCACGCGAATAACATCGGCGACGTGTGCACACGCACCGCGCGCGCGCGCTCGCCAGCATCGTCGAACGAAAGGCCACAAACGAAGATCTCGCGGGAGAAAGCTTATACGTGTTCCTCTTTGATTTTACGAAGCGCCGGGCACAACCCGCCGTAACTACTCGCAATAACGGTCGGGGCACGCGTGTAACCTGCACACGGTTGCGATGCATCGCGGTCGATCCTCGTTATCGACAAATAAATTTAAAACGAAAAAAAAAAAACAAAAAACAAAGTCATACGAAAAAAAAATGTATTGAGGAGGAAAAAAAATAAATAAACAGAATGAAAAAGTATCGAACACGAACTGGGATTGCACGTTTTTTATTCTTGGTCTCTGGACGTTAACAACGTGATGCAATAATCGATGACGAGGACATATGCCGATGTCAGTGACATTATTAGTCCTGGCCCTGCAACTGGCCGTTACACCGGATAATTGTTTCCGCTCGTTTCGTTTGTGTGTTTGTGTGTATGTAAGTTTTTTTACGTTTCTCTCAATTTCCATTTTTTTTTGTTATGATTTCGTCGTGTAGGTACAAACGAGAATTCGATCAATCACTCGGCGTCTCGTGGATTGGACAAAATGCAAAACAACGGGACGGAACGTCTTAAATGACTTCCTTGGATTTTTCATTTTTTAAATGTTTTTTTTTATATACATACATTTTTTTTTTTTTCATAAACGTAATGATCAGTGTATGTGGTATGTAACACACGCACACATATAGACAGTGATTGTGAATTCAGTAGGAATCGTTGAGTCGTCCCGGAGATGACGAGAGGGCTGGAAAACCGGACACGTTTGAACAGCAATCGACCCACTTCCCTCGTCTCGAGCACGTTTCCCCCTTGGCCGCCCTTCACGTTTTTTTTCCCGGGCTCTCCGATGCTCTCGCAAGATCGTCTCGTATATAGATTGAGGAAAAAACGAAACTTATAAATGGCAAACGCAGAGCAGCTTGGGCGCCGCGCGTTCGACGGATCTTCGCGAGGTATATATAAGCCACAAAAACGATGACACTCGAACCGCCGCGCGCTGTGCCTCGCGACCAAGGGTGGTTTTTTTCATTTTTTACATTTTTTTTATTCCGCCGATTGCACGGACGGTCGTCCGTGCGCGCTTTCGATCCGTTCGAGCGTGCGCGCACGCCCGAGAGCTCATTGCGCTTGTGCCCAGCGAGCTCGCGAAGAATCGAACGTCCCCGAAAAAATCTTCTTCCTTCCTTCCTTCTCTTTCATCGTTTCTTCGGACTCTCGGTTTTCCTTTCCATCTTTTTTTTCCGTCTCGCAATTTCTTTTTACCGGTTTTTTCGTTTCTTTTTTGATTTTTTACGTCTGTCTTTTTTTTGTTTCGTTTCTTTTTTTGTTTGGCGGCAAAGCTCTCGGTGCGGTTCGATCGGCGAGTGTACCACCTGCCATGACTCACCGGTTCGGCTCCCCCGCAAAACTTCAACGGATTACAAAGACTTAAATATCGTTCGGTTCGGGCGAATGCATAGCGGGCGCGCGTGCGCATTCTCTTTCTCTCTCTCTCTCTCTATCTCTGTCTTTCTCACCTCTTTAAAACCGCAAAGAGGCTCTCGCACGAGTATCTCGCTGGCACTCTCGGAGTGGTGAAGGAGGAACGGGCACCGTGTACCGTATATACACGTGGCACTCACCGAACGGATTGAACGCCGAACCGGTGAGTGAGCGAGGCTGTCTTCATCTCTCGCTCTCTCTCTCTTTCTCATTTTTATTTTTTTCATTTTTTATTTTTTGAGCTCGAGCTCGTGAACGAAAGAAAAGAGGGAGATAAATCGATGGTGAAAAAAATAAGCAAAAGTGAGACGAACAATAAAAATCCGCAAGGCTCGAAAAGGTTTCTTCGCCCCCCCCCCGCCCCCCCCCCCTCTACTGCCCCTTGTGGTTCGGGCATCGCGCAACACGTGAAAAATCGTGGCCATCGCGAGGGGGATTAGCTATTCGTTAAAGTTATATAGCCCGTAAAGAATGGCAAATCCTTGCCCCCCCCCCTCCTCTCGCCTCTCTTCGCTCCTTCCACGAGTCAGGGAATGGAGGTCGCGAATTTTCGACGGCTTTATTCGGTTGAGGTCAGACGGTAAAATCAACGCTGCGAAACGGCATTTTTCGTCTCGACGTATAAGTACCTAGTAGCAGTTTGGGGTCCGCACGACGAATGGATGCTTTTGCTTAGAATATTTTCATAACTCGAGAGACTGCACACAGACGCCGAGACGCGCAGTTTTATGGATCGTTTGTCATTTCGAGTTGGTTCGTTACTCGCACGAAATACGTTTGGTTTTTAGAATTATGATTATGAAAACGAAATGAGAGATGAATGATTGGATTTTTTAGGGGGGGGGGATAATTTTGAATAAATAAATAAATAAATAAATAAATAAATAAACAAATAAATGAATATATAAATAAATAAATAAATAAATAACTGAATAATCGTACCACATTTGATCGAATGATCTCATAAATCATTCTCGAATTTTTTCTCACGCACGAAACAAAATTCAAAACCATTTCATATTCCACGAAGTTTTCGTGATACATTTAACAAGCAAATTTACGTCCCATCTCGCTCGTATCATTTCTTCTCGGCTTCTTCTGGGCCCCGATCTCTCATGCCGCCCGTATATGCGATACGAAACATTTTTCACGTCGGCTCGCGCACGAAATATACGTTAACGTTCTCACGTGCACGAGAGCACTAACGCTCTCTCGCTCGCTGGTAATATCGTGTCCGTACGCTCGCTCTCGTCTTTCATCGTGGCAACGTGAAACACACATACACACACACACAAACGTGAACACCGTGCTTCTCGTGCAAGTTTTCGTTGAGTTGTGTGTTTCAACTTTGAATTTCCATAAATTCTCGGACCCCAAGAAAACGTCGACTCGTGACAAAAGTCGAGTGAGGAAAAAATAAATGAAAAAGACAAAAAAGACAAAAACAATTCGAATAAATAGGAGTGGAGTCGTCGGTGGAAAGGAGCAGGTTCTTAGATCCACCACTTGGATATCTTTACTAAACGCAAACGCCACCCAAGGTGTCAGTCCGAGGCCAGATGGCATTCTGAGATACGAAACCCGGTGTCAAGAGACAACCAAGCTGGGGGGACCGTCTCTGGCCGACGCATTAGCTATTTCACGGTGCGTGCGACGTTCACGACGACGTCACACGATTGTCGCATTGATGCACTCGGAGATTGGAAAAAATCTGGATGGGACGGAGAGATGGTACCCCAGGCGAGATCGTGACAAGTGGGTGACGCTATTGTTCCACCGAAAATCTGGGGAAACATCGATGGACAGTTCGTACCAATCTTTAGTCGAGACAAAGAGACGATTCTCTCGAGTCGTTCGTTTTCAAAACGTCCATTTTCTAGGCCGTACTAACCATCTTTTCTGTTTTAGGCAAATCGTTTAGCATTTACAGGGTTATTCAATCAGAAGTCTAACAAACGTTCTTCGATTTCCATTCGGTATCTAAAAATAAAATACACAAATAAATGATTGACAGTCGAATACCTCTGACCGCCTCTAGGCGGGGTACACCTTTCGAGTCATTACGCGTGTCGGTATCATTTTTCATCGGAACTGTTCAGCCCCGCTTATAGTCGAAGGATCAGTGTTACTTTTGGCGTTTGTCGCGTTGTCCTAGTGCGTTCCGTTCCCGAGCAACTTCAATTCAAAGACAAAATTGACCGCGTAAACACGAAAATAAATATTTTTCTTCAAACACCCCGTACGCATGTAAATAGTAATTTTGTCAGCAAAAATAGTAATTTCGGTCGAATCGATTTGAAAAAAAAATAGGTGAGTGGATAGAAGTGTGTTCTATCGAATAGCGAGCGAGATTTCAGGTTTTTAATGATTCTCCTATAAAATATTTGAGTTCGCTTTCGCCCGCGATATGCCAATTTTTACTTGTACAGGGCGTAAGCTTCACTAAATTGAAAAACGGACTTTAGATTCGTTCTTTGTGTGTTAATATTAGTCTACACTTATGTATTAACGCAAATTAGAAAATAAGGCATTAGAGGGTTAAGATTCAAACGAAAGAAACGAACTAATTAATAAATACAAAAACATGTAGAACGAGCAAGACACAGTGATCGAGATAATACAACTGTCACGCCGTTCGAGACTCTGTACAGCTGCGGTTTGACGCGACGAACACACATACTCGTTGATGTCTTTGGGTTTTCGAACCCGCGAAGGGGCCTCGTGATTGTTCCGAGAATACTGTACGTGGAACAAGAGAAGCGAAAGGCACATCAGCCTGGTATGTGTGTTGAATCGAGGCTCGTGCGAAGGGATAAGACAAAGAAGTAGTTCGTGAAAGAAGAAGCTGAAGAAGAAGAAGAATAAAGAGACGAAGAAGAAGAAGAAGAAGAAAATCATTGAGTGCAGCAATTGCAACTGTGTCGTGCCTGAACTCGAAGGGCGAAACTCAACTCTCTCCTCTCCACCCAGAAGACTCTTGTCTATGGCAGACCAACACGGCCTTGGCTGTGGATCATCGAGAGACTACCAATCTCTAGAATTTTGCCGATGAACTTGGCGAGTAAAGCGAGGAGAGAATTGCACAGCCACGAAGAGATGCAACATCGTGCGAAGGAATGTATAAAACTTGGCGCAATCGCATAGCCCTCCCTCCGTAAGACGGGCAATCAAACGCAGTTCAATCCTGTGGCCAACGTCGGCTTCACACAGCCGAGTCACTGTACCGAGACGCTAACTACCGTTCAGTCCGGCAATCAATTCCACCGTTTAACCGTTCAACCACAATTTCCACGGCGCTAACTACGTAGTTCGACTCACGAACACACGTTTTCGTTTTTTTTTTTCGATGTGAATTACGATTGCTCACACGGATTATCGTCGATTGCACTAATCAACGAAGTAGATATACGAAACTCCACTCGTCGATTTCTCGTTGCAACAGTTTTGTTCTGAACGTTGCGTTCAATTTCGCTTAAATCGATGTGATTGTGATTGCAACTCATTTTAGTCAAATTATGCGAATATCTAAGGTGAAAGTTCAAAATATTTTGAGTTTCTGGTTTTATTTTTTCGAAGTACCCGTAACTAAGGCTAGTTATTATTCCATCCATTAATATATGCAAATAATGAGTTGCATCGAATTATCGAATTGAACGTCAGAATAAAAGTGAGTTAATTTCTTGTCTTACCCAGATTATGATCAAGAGAAATCAGTCATAAATCTGTCCATCGTGAACATGATTAGAGATACTAAAAACATTTGTGAACGGATTTCGTAAAAGCGTAAAATGTGATATCATTTTTCGTATTTCCATTTTTTATTTTCCATTCTTCTGATGAAAAAAAAAAGCTAGTGAGTCATGAATTGTGAGAACATTGCGGTTAATTGTGTAGGTCGTACGTGACGCATCGTTATCCGTGTACAGTGAACTGAATACGAATTACAAACGAAAGAGGGGGAGTAAAAGGAGACCCGCGCCGGCGCGCAATATGATGAAGTCTGATTGCGCACTCCCGCGCACCGCTACTCCCGCATGTTCATTACACCGACTGTTAAGCGCGAGTACCGGCGGTACACTTCGAGATGATGTTGAACGGAGTCTGCCCAGCCCCCTCAGCCGCTCTTCCTCCAGGATGGAACAACGCGATGATATACATCGCGGCCGCCACCGTGATGAGCAGATATTACACCGAAGATATATTTAACAAGATTTACAAGCTCCCGGTGTACGACTCGCTTTAATCAAACCGTTCGATGTCATTCCCTCTCGTGCGTGCAATTACATTTCCCAATCCTCCATACCCAACAGAACAATTCTATCCAAAAAATGCCTGAGGGACAATCAGAGACATCTATCACAACCTACAATCCCTCCCACGATGACAACAGACACGTAGTCGCAATCACACCGAAACGACTTCAACACCTCAACATATTTAATCGCCATTGGACTCGGTCACTTCTTGCCACGATTCCGCGCAGTTTGGCGTCAACCGCGTTCGAATCGGTTGACCCGTTTTCGAGAAATCACAAATCGCGTTTTCGAAGTGGTCTCTCGGACGCGAAGCGTCCATGCGCGCGCACTCCGTAAGACCCAGAGGGCATGCGCGAAACGTATAACCGTGGATAGCACCGTGGAGGGGGTCTTGCACCGCGCGACCGAGTGAATCACGCGCATGCCACCTGCCGGAGCGTGACCTCTCAATGTGCGCACGCGGCTACGCGGAGATATACACCGTAATATACTCGAAGCTTTCTCGACGCTCTCACATCATCCTGTCTTTCTCCGTCTCGCGCTACTCGAATCAACATTCTCTCCCGCTCTCGGTTTCTGGCTTCATTCTCCCTCCACACCCTCCTACGGCCATTCGCTCTGCTCATCTCGTTCTTCCTCTTCGTACCACCGAACATCTCTTCTTACCTCGCGTATCTTCGTCCCAACTTTCCAACCTTCCTATAATACCCGGTATATACAACCACACGGCCATAACGCAAAAAGGGCGCGCACGAGTTCTGCGATGCACGATGAAACTGCCGCATTCGCCTTACAACACCGGTCAACGGGTTATGCAGTTAGCAACGTAAACGTGCGGTCAACTTCACCCTACGCACACTCGTTATGCCACATCCCTACGACGATACTCTTCGTTTTCCTGTTCTTTTTTCTTTTTGCTGCCTGTGTGGAACGTTTGCGCACGCCGCCACATTCGTGCACTCTGCCCTCGAGCCCGCGTGCAGCCAGATTGTAATGACCCTGACGGACAACCCCACACACTCCCACCGTCATGATCCAGGACCGTCATTCCGAGTTCTGGTTTCGAAGCACGATGCCCCGAAGTTGTCCGTACGTAAGTTGCCGAAGGGGGCCCTGAGGTTTCGTTTCTTTTCCGTTGCCAACTCACACGCCGGTCGATGATGGCCAGGGAGATTCTCGTTCCCAAAAGAATGTGTGGGATCGCATCGACCGGAGATAGGGGATCGGGCACGGGGGAGTTTATTGACGTACGTCAACTAGCCTTCGACCTCGGGAACGATGATTCGAGTCTGAAGAAGAAGCGAGACGCGTATTCCAATCCGCGGTGGTGAGGGCTTAGCGAGAGTTCGTGTGCCAGGACCGTGAGGCGGCCCTTCTTGGACCCCTCGAGCGGTCGATTGTAGGACCGAGTCGGATCGACGGAGAAACGCTTTAATCAGCGCGAGAGGAGGCCTCTCGCGAGTTCAACACAGCCTCGGGGTCGCGCGCTCGCGCGCGTCTCTTCATAGCGTTCTTCTATAGAAGAGAACGTGTGGCGAGAAAAAAAACGAAACAGAATGTCGAGAGTTGGAATAGTGGGAGTGAGAGAGAGAGAGAGAGAGATGGGAGGATATGACGACCGTTCGAGGTTGGAAAGTAGCCGAGGGCTCGGTGGAATTATTGTTGCTACGATGTTGCGACTCGGAGAGGGTACCGAGACGATATAGCTTTGGAACCCTCATCCGTCATCGGTCGTCAGCGGTCAGCCAATCACGCGTCCCTCATCTAGCCACGGCTTGGCACACACGGCTCGCGGGGTTCTTTCTATTATA
Source organism: Diplazon laetatorius (assembly GCA_963662125.1). Classification (NCBI taxonomy): domain Eukaryota; kingdom Metazoa; phylum Arthropoda; class Insecta; order Hymenoptera; family Ichneumonidae; genus Diplazon; species Diplazon laetatorius. Next base: position 10,551,118 of record OY759161.1, on the reverse strand, counting down.
CCTCGGGCGCAATCACGTTCTATGCCCCTAACCCCCCCCCCCTCCTCTCCCTCGTCCACCAACTGATTAATGGACGAGCTGCTGCAACAGCAGCATCACCAACACCAGCCAGAACTTTGAATACCATTTTTTTTTGTGCTTAAATAGGCAGCGACGCATGACCAAACTTTATGGTGATCGTAAGTGTGTGATTACGAGTATCTAACTTGTTGGATCATGTGCACTTGGGCACACGATCTAACAAAACGTTGAAGTTTTATTGAATTTTATAAAAATAAAAAAAAACGACAAATGTATTGCTACGGAATAAAAAAAATTTATAAGAATATGATTTTTTTTTTGCTATTAGCTTTGGAAAATTTGTGGGTGGTGGTGATATTTTCTTTTTGGTCCAGATTTGTGTGCGAAGCTTGCAGCTTCCCAGAAACAAGGATAATTTCTGGTACGAACAATTTTGCAATAAAATAAGTCAGCATCAATATCACAAAATTCCATTCATCGTGATATTGTATCTGTGTTGACGAGTATCACAAGCGGCGATTAAGAAATATGTAAATACAATAATTAAACGTTCCCTCGAGACGTTTATTTGTGTGATAAAACGTGTACAGAGTGGAACGTATGTACACTCGCGCAAATAATTTTAGTGCACCGTGCCGAGAGCCCTTGTTGATATACGAGTAAAAGTGTGATGGGAGTTTGGCGAGCAGTGATGCACTCGCTGGACCACAGCACCAACGGCCGGACCCACCTGCTCGCGACGAGCACGACCGCGACCCCGCGCGCGCGCGACTCGTTCGAACTTCGAACGGTCGGGATAGCCGCGAGCTCGATGAAGCGACTGGGAAAAAGTGACGAAAGAGTCGTGTGCGAGAAACGCGGGGAATGGTCAAGCGGAATGAGTTGCAGAAACAAAAAAAAAACGAAGGAAAAAAAAACAACAAAAAAGGACGACAGCTTCGAACAGCACACTCGCTTGGTCGCTTCGCTCTCAAGCTGATTGACGACAAAGAAAGAAATGTGTCGGAGATAAATGTCAACGGAAAGGAACATTGTTCAGTGCCGCGTGCGTCTAGAATATCGGTCGGACGATGAACGGAGGAAGCTATGAGGTGATCGGCGAAACGAACATGAGTCGATGACAATTTGTTTTTAGAACTTTTTTTTATGTGTCATCTTACGATGTATTAGACATTTTTATGAAAAAATTTGTTTTCGGAAATTTTTATAAAAAAATTTGTTTTTAGAAAATTGTTATAAAAAAAATCGTTGTAGAGATTTTTATTGAAAAAGTTGGTATCAGAAATTTTTATAAAAAATATATTTTTTGACATTTTTGTAACAAATATTATTATTTCGAATTTTTCAAAGTCTCAAACACATTTTTAGATAAATGTCGAAATCGTGCGTTCTCATAAAATTCATAAATTTTTTTTTTAGTCACAATATTTTTTGGGATGGTAACTTTGACGATGTGACTTGGATTTGAATTTTTTATATCCTTTGGGTGTTTTTTTGATCCGCGAATTTTCAAATCAGTCGTTCCAATGACAAGACGATTCGAAAGTAAAAAAACCGAAAAAAAAACCTGCGGAAAATCTCATCACCAGCATATTCCATTAAATCGATTGCAAAAATATCGTCAATTCTCGACAACTTGGAGCCCTTCCGTTCGACTCGATTTTGCATTCACGCGATCCTCCCTACAGCATCGTGAACCTCATAACGATTATCTAACTCCGAGCGTCAACGTTCGTTCGCGAACGAAGCTCGTAAATCAAGGCATCGCGATGTCTGCGACGCATCGAACATTGGTAATTCGCGAATATTGTAATCGCGACTCGGTGACGCTCGATCGATGCAAGCGCGTGACGGTGAATGGCGCGAGTCGCAGAAGGGTCACACGGGTACACGCAATATATATATCTACGTGGTATGCGATCGTCGGTGCATGCATGCATCGTGTCGATGGTCTCCCGCAGGTGTGCGCACCGTCGATGCATCGCGAGTCAGGCACGCGCAATCGAAGAACAGCGCGTTGTGAGGCACGCGCGTGAAAGTTGCTGCCCCCCCCCCCCCCTCCCCCCTTCCTCCCGGCCGCTCTTCTCCGCGCACTCGGTGCAAATGCGCCGGCTCAAGCGAAATCAGTGAGCGCGGCCGATGTTCGGGCTCGCGACACCGGACATAACCTGTCGTGACAACCACAACCACGGAGTAATTAGAATTAATGCGGTTGCCAGTCATCACCCCGACCAAACTCTCCAACCCGTGTAAATGCAATAAAAACAATGTATGTGAAAAAAAATATACAAAAAAATAAAGAAATAAGCGAGGAGAAATAAAAATAAGAATGCGACATGACGAAGGGAAAAAATGGAAAAAAACACCATGAGACGACAGGTTGCGGTATATACTGTCGTCGAGAAAATCGAGATATATAACTTGTCGAGATGCACATATGCACCGTGCACCGTAATTATTACGGTCGCGTTTGTGAAATCATTCCGCTTCTCAACGCCCGCCATGAAGCTCTATATATATATATATATATGTGTGTGTGTGTATGTGTTTGTTGTGTACGAATGAAATAAATAATTTGTTTAAAAAAAAAAAACGTTTGTATAGAATTTGCAGAATCGATACGACACAGATACTGTTTCTGAAGTCGTATTGTAAACAAAAAAACAAGTTTCAACAAAAATTTCTAACTTTACAAGATTTCTAATTCTCAAACAAAAACAGTAGTTCAGGCAACACAGAGCTTTCCAGCTTCACACATTGCATCATGATCAAGAGACGCGGCAGCGTCTCGAGACAAGTACAAGTACAATTCGAATTTTTTTGAAAATCACAGCAGTACTTGGCGAGTTTTGTTTCAAAGTCAAGACAGACACTTAATTATTCAATGATAATGTAAAGATCTAGTCTGTCTATTTTTACGAATAAAGTTACATCTTTCATCACTGGATAGTAGCTCTAACATATTAACTCGTCAAGTACTGCTGTGATTTTCAAAAAAATTCGAATTTATACCTTTAAAAATAATTTTTCAAAGCAATATGTACTTGATGCAAATACATGCATTTAATGTTTCCAGTTTATCTCACACCTTTTTGTTGGACCGCGCTCGCGTAAATGTACTTGTCTCCATTTTTTTACCCATTGAGCTTTTTGTTGGGATAAAATGAAATGAATAAAAATGGGACAAAAAAATGAAAACTGATGAAGATGTTTCAATATGCAGAACGTTGATTTTCTCCAATCATTGAAACGAAAATTGACGAATATTAAAAAATCGTCCATTCATAATTTGTACGTCGATAAATTTGCAGCACTAGATAAAAGTCATGGATGTTAACGGTTCGTCGGCACTCCGGGGAATCGTGAGAGACCGTGCTTGATTGGTGCACACGATTCCCAAGCTACATTAAAAGCGTTCTAACGTTATAAACCCCCTCTCCCCCTCTCTACATATATACGTACAGTTAAATTTGCATGGAGGATTAGTATTTTTCGAAATCATTCGTCCTATTTCGGTCCCTCCCGACCAACCAGTCGGATTAAAGTATCTCGCGCGGTATCCGCACTACCGCACAACGCGGAATATAAATCCGGCTTGTCGGACATATTCTCGCTGCGATCGGCAACACACACACACACACGCACACACACGAGGCGATGCGCCCCGTTTGGCAGGGTCACATCGTGCAGCCCCCGTGTCTGGGGCATCGCGGGCTCGCGACTGCGCGACGACGATCGCAAAGCTTCCGGCTCGTTGAATCGCAGAAACTCCAACGGTCGCGAGCCGGTAATTTACCGACGAACTCGATACTATATAAAATAGAACGGAGCGGGTTAAACTCGTTGCTTCGACGCATTCAGCTCACAGATATATATATATATATATATATATATATATATATATATATATATATAGCAATAATTGACGGGTAGATATTTATTAAATGTCGCTTCTTTAATAGGTCGAACCTGTCGTTTATCACGCTGAGATACGAGATCGAGGTTCTCGATTACACCTATACCTATACATATTAGGGTGTGTTGAAAAAAGGCAAAATTTTTCGATTCTTCTGGCAGTTACTACATTTGAAGTAGATACTATCAGGAGACGTCTGTCAAAATTTGAGCCCAATCGAACAATATTTTGAGGTTCCGCTTTCACGAATTCGATTTTGCCTTTGATCTATACGTAAACATTTTTTTTTCAGTTGAAATTAAGTTTTTCGAGCAAACGAAAATTTCGGGGGATGGAGAGTAAAAGCAATACATAGTATCAAGGTTACTGTCATCGAGATATTTTTCGTTTTACAATAAAAAAAGGTTACCGTTTTTTCTCGTCAGTTTTCAATGATTTTTCGTCGAAAGAAAGTTGTTAACTTGATTTCGGCAAATTGTATAACAAAAATCATCGCCATTTCAATTGACCTTAATACTACGTATTGCATTTATTTCCCATGACCCGGAATTTTTCCTTTACCGGAACAATTAATTGGCAAATGAAAAAAAAAAAAACAAAATGTTTACGTGTTAATTAAAAGCAAAATCGGATTCCCAAAAGCGGAACCTCTAAATATTGTTCGATTGGCCTCAAAATTTCAAAGATCTCTTCTGATAGCACCTGCTTCAAATGTAAGAACTCCCATAACGATCGAATAACTTCGTGATTTTTTTCAACACACGTTGAAATATATTTATAATGTACATTGGTACATATGTGTGACTGTGTGTTTCGTTGAATTGAAATCGTGCAGTGGGGGCGGGGGGGGGGGGGGGGGCGTCGTTTGCCGTTCGTTCCCTCGCGCCATCGTCGTCCCCGGTGGGAGCGTCCGATCGACGGGCGCGCGCGCGCGACTGCGATGACGATTCCAGCACGCTCCGCGGTCCCCGGTATACACACGCGAGGAATCCTCTCTCGTGTGCCCGCTGCTCGGCCACGAACGATTTATATTAACGCGCGGTTAATTAAGCCGATCTCATTGAAACCGGTTCATCCAACTTCGTCGACGTGGCTACCGCTCTTCGTCGACGTTTGTGTAACCCCACGTCGATGTACATGATCACGAATTTATCTCTCCCATACGCCCTTGCGAAACTCTTTCACTCACCCACACACACACTCACACGCGGATAAGATCGGATGTATCATTGCCCGGTAATTATGGTAAAATATTGTGATTAAACAAGGTGCATTACGATGATTTTTGTATAATCGGTTTTCTCCAAGCACACCTCGCGTGTGTGGTAAATATATATGTATATAAATATATATATATGTTTACCACACACGCGAGTGTGTTTTGACACGCAAAATATCAAAAACTTTCCAGTCGTGTTTTTCTATAAAAAAAAATTGAAAAAAAAAAGATTTTCCCACATATATGATGATTGATATAATTTGAATTTCATTCGATTTTTCAAATATGAAGAAATAAATACGTGAAATACAAGCACGCAAATCTTATTCCGAAAGTCTGAAAAAAAAATCTATCTGTTTATAACGCAGAATTTGTAGACGAAAAATCAAAATGTTTGAAAAAGTGTTTTAATCGTTTTTCGCTTGTTTACGAAAAAACCGATCGTCGCGATACTCTTAGGAGTAACGAGAAAATTAAAAAAAAAATGTCAGGGTCTATTTCGAATCGAAGCGAAGTAAGAAAAAACCGAGGATCCAATGATCTGATCATGTGAGGGATGTGACTCCACGCTTTCACTCGGAATGCCCCATATAATTATCCCTGCATCAACGTAAAAAAAATTTTAATAAATGATGTGTAAGCTATATATGGGACTGGGCATACATAGTCTAAATATAGATTATGCAGAAACCATACTGTCTATATATAATCAATATACAGACTATATACATGCTCAATCCCATACACAGCTTATGCATGGACTACATATAATTTATTTACCGGAGGACCCTCAATGAAAAAAAGCGCAGAAGAAGAAGAAAATCCAGTCGGGGTGAGTTGTAAAATTTCAGATGGGGTGTTTCGATAGGACATACACAACGAGGCGGTCGGAGTGGGGGAGGGGCAGGACTCGCGACGTCTCGTCGCCGTGGCGGGCTTATCTCGACCTCCAATGTAGATATAAGTACGAGTTTTTTTTTTTTTTAAACATTTTTTTATATCTCGCTCGGATTCAAATGAGACACGGTTATTATAACGTTTAATTATTATTTTTATGGTACCAACGACGATTGCCCTCGTAATTGCGCACATTGAGAAAATTTGTTGTAATGGTACGGCCGTGTGACTAATCGATCGGGGTGCAACGAAGACGCGAGATGACTTCCGGTGAAAGGATACGGATTATCACGGGGGGGGGGGGACTTGCCCCCGTTCGTTGCCCGGGCTTTAATTCGTTTCGCTGTATAAAATTGATATCAACGGGTTCGTACACGCGTCTGTGTGCGTATGTGTGTGTGTTTGTGGCTTCTCACCGTACAGTTACCATCTCAACGATGGTTACGACATGAAGCCGGGCCTCGTTCACGCGCCAGCTCGCCGCGACGAGTCATTTGTACGCTCCACGATTTTACGATTTTTATTATTATTATTATTATTTTTTTTTTCCATTCGGATCGAGAGCGGATCGAGAGCATGGGGCTCTCGGTGCTCGTTCGATCGCCATTACCGATGCTGCCGACTCGACCAACGGCCGAGAGAACCATCAACAACAAAAAAAAAACCGAAAGAAAATCGAAAAAAACTAAAATAAAATAAAATGCGATAAAAATAAGAATTAAGAAAAAAAAAAAGACGAAACAAAAAGTCGTAAACCGATCGAACGACGTACGTATATAAGTTCGGTAGCACTTTTTCGAGGCTGTGGCAAATGTGTCTCCGTGGGACACACGCGCGCGCGGGAACCGCGAGATCGACGGTTCGCGCCATTTCGCCAAAAAATTAAACGTCGATTTAAATTCGACGCGTCGCCCCGTCTCTCGCCCGAATTTTTTATCTCCACGGACCGAACGGCTAATTTTTTTGGCTTCAATGTTGCGTTACGTATATATATGTATATATATATATATATATATATTGCTCACCCACTCGTACGCGTTGAGTATTACGAGGGTGTGGCAAAAAATTGCGAGGACGTGAAACCCGCCGACCAACAACCGTAGGCAGGAAACTCCGCGCGGATTATTTATTTTTTTTTTTTTTTTTTGTTTTTCGACGAAAAAAGGACTCGGGCGAGAAAACGGGCATCGCTCGGTCGATCTGCAGCTTCGGCCGCGGCGCGGACTCTACGACAGAGACGCTCTCTCTCGCCTGTAATTGGCGTGACTCCGATTTGGCAAAGCCACACCGTCGTGTGTGTGTGTGTGTGTGTGGATATACGTGCGAATCGAATTTACAATCGATTCCATCGCGCTGGTTATGGTCGCGCGTGAACGAGAGTATATACTCGCCGAATCCCCCCGCGTAGCCCGGAGAGTGTAGGCTCGCATAACGCCCAATGGGCACTCGAGACCAACTTCATGAAGTTGTTCCGTAAATGGTTCACGATGAAAAATGAAAAAAAAGAAACCTAATCGGGAACGTTTGAAGCTGCGCCGTTGAGAGTTTATTTTTACGTGTCTACAAATCGTTACGAATTTTGCGGATATCTCGAGGCCTCAGTTGACAAATGTTGCATCAACGTGCTTCGACAAATTTCGGTCTTGGGAAAATGGAAAAATAAAATAAAACCCCATTAAATTATGTGATAATTGGCGAGATGCGAGGACAGGAAAATTAACACGATGAGAATCGAAACGGATTGTGTAAACTCATCTATATTGGAATATTATATGAATATATGTATATTTTTTTTCTTCGATATGATGTACGTTAATAATTATTATTATTTCACTTTTGTTTTCACTTATGACAGATTTTTCTTTCGACGGTTGAGGTCCTTCGAATGCAAGTGTTAACATTCTTAATCAGTACGAGCGAGCATGATTGACCATAGATCTCGGAACATGGACCATTTGTGTTCTCCCTAATTTTTCATCTTGAAATAATTCAAAAACCGGAGCAGGTTCGTAGGTAATAAACTCAAAGGTAATGAAAAGCTTTGAAGATCAATTTTTTCTCATGTACATAAATATGTATATATATATTAAAGATGATTGGAAATAACAAATACATTATTATTCAATCAATGCATCCGGATATCTCGTGTTATCCATAATTATCGATGACTTATTTCACAAAGTTCGACCTCGAATTTCGGTAATGGTAAGTGCAAGCAGGGATGGGCGTTCATTCAATAAAAATGTATTTCAAATACTTTATCAAACAAATAACTCAGATTAATTATCATGCAAGAATCAATGTTTTCACATTTCTGTAACAATTATGACCAATTTACGTAAATTATTATCGAACAATGATTCTGAATATTCAATAAATCCGGATAAAATTAATTATCATAGTATTTACATTTTACGATGTTTCATTGATCAAGAACATCATTGATAGAAACAATATTGCTTCGTTAATTCTCAAGAATCAAAACAACAATAGGAAACCGAAAAAAAGAAAAAAATAATATCGGTAAAGTAGGGTTCTCGCTCTCAACCCAAGAGAGGAAAATAATCTAACGAAATTACATCTATAACAAGGTTGCTCTTCGTCAAAGCACGTTAACAACATCATATAACGTAAATACTATAAAAATACCACGGCCAAAGCAACTAACCAACAAAAATAAATTATCATTTGGTCTGAAAAGTATTTGAAATACATTTTCCTTGAGTGAATGCCCATCCTCAAACGCAAGCACGAAGCACGATGGGTCGGCCGTGTCAGGGGCCCCAAACGCGAGAATCCTGCGAAAGTTTCGGCGTAATGCACGACGGGTTGCCCGGCCGCAGGCGCATCGAGCACAGTTTTGCGCGACGCGACGGGTTTCCCCTCTTTTTCTCGTTCCAGCAGCCCAGCGGGTAACGTTTGCCGGATGAATCTACCGAACAGCTCTGTCCGTTGGAGTGTCGGCGTACGAGCTGCGAGTACGAGATGAAAAAAAACTAAAAAAACAAAAAAAAAAAACTAGAAAAAGAATAAAAGAAAACATCAGAATGGTACGAGAGAGGGTTCATTGCTATGCGAGAGACGAAACGGTCGTGGAAACATTTAAACCGGCGCGGGATTGAAGCTCTCCACCCGAGTTTTCCGCTAAAGCCCATATGGTCGTTCGGGCACATTCGCTGCGTTTGCCGCGTCGAGTCGTTTCCAACTCGCGCCGCTAATGAGATTGAACGAAGCCGCCCCGGTACACTTGCGACATCGTGAAATCACGATGAAAAAGTTTATCGATATTCATGGTCCGCAACGTCGAGAGTCGTTTTACATGCCTATCGCGGTTGGTTATTTCCAAGAAAGTAGGTAGGTGGGTAAGGCGGATTCTCTTCGATGAATGCACGGACGTTTGTGCGTGTGCTTTCATGTGTGTGTGTGTGTGTGTGTGTGTGTTCGTCTATCTCTACAACCTGTAGTCGAGATATTCGTATAATCGAAAGTGTACTTTCATAGTCACTCGAACGACGAGTGACAATGTTGAATATTGTCGAATTAAATATATTCCATTTGAATTGATCGAATTTTTTGAGCATTTTTTTTATATGGGCGTTCGAAAATTTGATGTTTGAACTATGAGAGGGCGATCGGCAGAATCGCCAGAAGAAAGAGAGAGAGAAAGAGCGAGAGAGAGAGAGAGAGGTAGATATAGAGATGTGTTTATCTCGTGCTCTGGGATCAAAGCAATTGAGAATTAGATCGTTTAATGAAAAAATATAAGTATAAAAATATAAATAAAAATGTAGATATTAATATAGGAGTATATATATATATATATATATATATATATATATATATATATATATATATTGAAGTGCAAATAGAAGAATGACAAATTTAAATATAAGAATAACAATAAATATTCGAATACAGACATATAAATAGATTGAAAATGGAAATAAAAATACAAGAATAAAAATAAACTCGAATAAGCTACGCGTTCTCCACGTGCACTACTTGACCAATAATAAGAGAGAGAAGGATAGAGGGAGAAAGGAGAGAACGTGTGCCGGAGGATCGATTCGTGATGGGAACAGGTCGCAATACCACCGACCGCGATAATTCCACCATTAACTTTTTTCAACCACGCGCCGACGGATTTAATGTCCTTCCAATTTCATCGGTCGAGACGGGTTCGCGTCCGCGACTCCGACCGATTTGTCTCGGTCCTCGTGTCGATGATGCGGCACAAGAAAGGCCCCGGAAAGTCGATCACCGACAATCACGTGGAACCGCTCGACACCGTGGGTCACACCCAACGTTTTCGAAGGCGTTCGATCCTTCCGGCTCCCACCCGAAACCATGAAATAATTATATACGTCACCGTTATTCGATGCCAATTGACAAATTTCAAAGCTGCAACGGATGTTGGAAAATTTCTTATGTATATAACAAAACAGCTTCGGGGTAGTCCATTATCCGACTACTTTTACTGTTGAAAAAAAAAAAAATGAAATAAAAATAAAAAGAAGAAGAAAAAAATGCTGACCTGCCAACCCAAAAGGTAGACCGAGAATTGAGACGAGGAAATTGCGTAGCGGTGTCGCGCGAGATATTGCTCGTCGTGAAGTTCTCGTCCTGGGCCCTTCGTGGATATATACACCTGCTATTCTCGGACGAGACGAGAGAGAGTACGTGAGATCTCTCGACTCACAGCAGTTCTCCGATGTCTTTTATATTTTACGCGCTCTATATACACGCACAAGAGACTCCCCTTAAACCATACACACACATACTCGATTTTTGTGTGGAGAACTGTGTGGACGTACTTTTCAACAACGCTTCGACATTCTTTTGGTTCGGTTTTTTTTTTTTTTTTTTTTTTTTTTTTTAATAATGACATTCATCCCTACGGGGAGGAGCGAGCGTATGAGCCAGACATTTTTTATTCATACGGCAAAGAGAAAACCCATGTGAAATACACGCGAATGAATTTTTTCGTGAGTTTCCGCGTTTTGTGAAAACGAGAAGTCAGTGAATTTAAATATTTAAAAATTAATCCACGCTCGGAGGATTTGAAAAATGAAGGAACGGATGTTCCAGGGACTCGATTGCTTTATAATCCATGCTTTGTAATGGAAGATAGACAGTGGGATTGTAAATTTGGAGATTACTCGTGACTAGTTTTTTTTTTTTTCTAATTCGGAAAATTATATTTTTCCATTTGTATGAGAAAGCTGTGGAAAATTAGCTTTTCATCTCTCACCTAAATTGTGTTACAAACAATTTTATGCGTTATCGCAAATTCGTTTAATGTGGAATATTATTTATGAACATGTGAATATCGATAAATAAATTCGAATATATATATAAAAATGAAAATTAATCGAATTAGCCTTTCATCTCGTTCGCCATATTTCCTCGTAGTTTTTCACGTTATCACATTAATCATCGGCGTAGCACCTCTTCACGGTTGGGCTCACGGTAATATCCATATGCCCGGATAATGTACCGGACTCGAGAGTTCCGGCCGAGAGCGAACGAAATTTATGCGACGTCGAATGAATAAATCAGACCGCGAGAGAGGAACGGGGTAACCCCCGAAGTCTTTTTCTTCCTCGTTCACCCCGAAGTTCCACTCGGGAATTCGCAGCTTTTACTGCCGAAAAACGATGATTTGTTTTCGCGAGCCCAGCGGGTCGGCCGACCGACCTGAGGTTCTCCGAGATATTCGCCCGGTTATAACCTTCGGGTCCGGTGGAACAAGTGAGCGAATATGAGCGTGCGCGCGTCGAAAGAATTCGCGTGTCGGTCGAATGATTTACTCACGCCTTTCGTAACGAATCTATTAATTATTTATGGGATTTCGCGAAATTTATTTACCGTACACCACGGGGGATTCATCGTCGTGACCGAGCAACGCGATTATATGGGCCCCGTGTGATCCTCGGGCCATATGTTCTCCGCCACGTATTTCGAATCACCTCTCTCGATACAACTATTTATCGAACTCTTTAACCTGGAAAATCATCTTTTCACAATTTTCAAAGTCCCATAAAAAAAAAAAATTTATTTAAAAAAACAGAAATGTCATATTTTTTGCAACTTATTTCCGACCATCGTTCCTCGATAAAACACTTTCTCCAACTCTTTAACCTGAAAAAAAAAAAAAAAACTATTTTCACAATATTCAAGCTCGCAATGAAAGAAAGTCAAAAACTCAAAAACATAAACGCCATCTTCCTTGCCACGTATTTTCGTTTTCCGATACAACAATTTCTCCATTCTTTGACTCTTTAACCACGAAAAAAATCAAATTAAAAAAAACAAAAACAGATTTTCACCATTTTCAAGCTTTCATGAAGAAAAAAAAAACAAGAAACACAATGATTGCAGTCTCATTGATTTTCTCTTTCGTGGCTAATGACTGTGCATCCTTTGAAAAAATATGTTAACTCGTGACCAGGCTCATCGGGATGAGACGTCATCTACAAAGTTCAACCTGTTCAGCAGAACCAACATCAGAAGCAGCAGCTGCCATTTTTCATTTGAAATTTCGTTGACCCAAACCCTGACTCGGTTTGTTCACAATTGCATTTTCATCCACGAATGGGCTGGACCGATCGCTGTTTTCGTTTTTTTTTTTTTTTTTTTTTTTTTCGTTTCCAACATTTTCGAGAAAGGCGCCGCTGATGATACCTTTTTGCAAATTGGTACCACACCCCTTTGCTACCCTTCCGAAGAGCCACGGTCGCGCCACAGTCGTCGCCTCGAAATCCCGTAACGAGTTCGCGCCGGATGCCTCTCGGCTAATTGTTCTCACGAGGCGGCCCCGACGGTCCTGGCGCGGTGGGCAAAGCTCATCTCCCCCGCGGTTAAGGTGATGCGAAACCGTCCGCTCATCTCTCGCTCTCTCTCTATCTCTCTCTCTCGCTCAGCAAGCGAGCACCCATAGCGCCATCTCTCTCCTACTCACGGCGAACGACGAGCCAAACCTTTCGCATCGTCTTAACCTCAGCAAGAACGACTCTGCACCACTCCGCTTACGGAAACATATGGCGCGCTCGCGTGAACGCGCTCTGACCCAACCGGCGTTGAGTTTGGCCTCATCCGTGCTAATTCCCGACTCATTCACGAGTCATTCGCGAGTAAGCCGTGTGTGTAAGCTTTTACAAAGAACGTGGGCGTGATTGCCAGTCTCTCTGAGGAAAAAAACTTGCTCCTCCCAAAAATTTCTTCGACTCCGAAAATTACCAAAGTTTCACATTCGTTACAGGTTTTTCTTAAAAACAAAAAAAAAAAAAAAACTAACGGAAATGGCGTCGATGCAGCGACATCTGCAATAGCAGAACAATAATCGGCCAACGTCTGCGGCCTGGTCGAAGATTCGACGGAAAGCTGGTTTGCCACTCGAAAGGATTTTTTTTTCGGGAAAATGGAAGCGTGTCTGTGGAAAGGCGTAACCCCCGAAAAAGTAATTAGCGGTTCAAAGGTGCCGCGCGGGGTAATAACAGTTTCGTCGTCGTTGCTCGTGCCAAGAGTTCTTCACCGGCAAGCTAGCTCAGCTATAACTGCAGTCACAGTGGCTATACGCTAATTCACAAAAGACCAGAAACACACACTCACACACATACATAGAAACGAAGACACTGACACACAGTTTGGAAGACGAGATGCTGACAAAGTCCCCGAGTCGTCTCTCGACGACCAAAACTTTCTCAATTCGTTCGTCGACTCGCTTCCTCGAACAAATTCGTCATTGTATGAGTGTGTGCGTGCTTGGGTGTGTGTGTTCGACTACGTTTGTGAGAAGTTGAAACAAACTTGGTGAACTTGCCGGAAGGACAAAGTTGATAGACTCCGTGAAATTTCGGTGGATCATTAATCCCGAGGAACGGAATGAAAGATGGTCGTGAAAACGACGAGACGAACGAAGCTGTGTTGATGTGCGAGAGGGGTTCGAAGGGGGGAGGGGAGGGGGAACGGAGAATTTGCCGGCTGGACGAGTTGTGACAGTTGTTAAAACGATAAAGATGTAAGTACATATATATTATACATATATATATATATATATATATATATATATATATATATATGTTTATATTCGGACGAGTTATTTCGAGAACTGTGAATGTCGAACGTATATATATATTCATGGTCCACTTAAGTTTCCACTGGTTCGTATCTGGTCTCCGGCACATTGTTCGACGTCCAAACAATGATCATCGTAGGGATTTAGCGTCGCAAATTGGTACCGATCTATTCTTCGGATCGTTCGCGTCCGTGTGTGGCAATTGGCCACACAGTCGCACGAATATAGTGTGTTTGTGTGTGCGTCTCTCAGCGGGAATCCATTCACGACTTCGGGCGTTGAGAAACGGGTTCGGAATGAATTTCGGAGATAATCTCCGGTCCGGCGTTAGTGGAGCATTAAAATTGTGCCGCGCGTTCGAAGGACCATGTTTTGCCGGATACCACAATGCCCGGACTGTCACAATATGTACGTTTTTATTTCTTTTTATTTCTTTCTTTTTTTTCGTTTCTACGTCTCAATGCGAAAATTCTTTTGTGTACTTTTGGTTGGCGCGAAAATCTTTCGAGTGTCGAATGATCTTTTTAAATCAGATAATCGTAATTTCGTACTCTGCACCTGATGGTTCTTTGTTGGGTTACTAATTGTTCGACCCAAATTTCGTCCATATTTGCTTCTCTCTGAATTGGGATTTCAATAAATACTTCTTTTTCTCTTTTTTTAAGGTAGTATCCTAGATACTGTAAGAGTCAAAGCAAGCCTAAGATATATCATCTCCTGATTGAGGTACGTAGTTCTTTGATGTGGCAACGTCGCGTGTTATGATGTCGATCAGAGAGAGAGAAAGAGAGAGAGAGAGATGGGAAACAAACGCGCATCGTTGCCATGTCTACTGGATCACGATCAACTCCTGATATAAACTGTATTTTCCGGATGTTTATTTGCTTATTATTATCATCACAGTCTCCTGATATCTACCTTCAAGTGCCCAAAATGTTCTCTGAATATTCAACTTACAGTTTGAGTGTTTTCATTAAAATCTGACGAGGACTTTTTGTATTATATCAAATTGAGCGTGATTTTCCATAAGGCTCCATGTTAAACGTGTGAAAATAAAAGTGTTGATATCTTTTTTCTCGCGCTTCGAAAATCCATAAAAATTTAACTGAACCTTTTTCTTATCAATACCTATAAGTATGCCAAGTTATATGAAAATCTGACGAGGAACTCTCTTATCGAGGGCACTGCCTCAATTGAATGAGCCGAACATTTTCAAGATGCTATATTTTGTGGTTGAGATATTTCGTTTGCCATGCCTCAGGATAGTTGAATATTCGACCGACAACGTAGAGTCAACCCACAACCGTGAAGTGCACCACAAAAAATAATAAAAAAAAGAAATACAACCGCGGTTCGAAGCTTTAGAAAATTGAAGACATTAAACAACGAACGAAACATGTAATTTCGTGCGATTGGCCAAACGCGACGGGGGTGAAAAAAAAATAAAAATAAAAATAAAACCATTTGCTCCAATTTCATCGCCCGAGCGTTGGGGTTGGCTAAGGTGAGTTTGGTGAATTTGCAAAGAGACATAAATGAATGAAATTGGCAAGTCAAATAAGCGCTCGGGCGAGCCTAATCTTCCACCTTGAGATCGACGAAGCTCAGGTCGAGAGAGCGGCCCCCGGTCGGCAATCTTATTTTTAATCAAACTCGATCGTCCCTCGTTACAGACCTGCATTGCTCCATCTCTTGCACACATGCTATACACACATATATGTACTCATATATATATGTATTCAAGAGCAGATGATTCGTGGCTTCACTCGATTCAGGGGTCCATTGTGATCCAGATTGACTTTTTATGGGCGAGGGTAATGACGTCCAAGTCGAGCCTCGACGGCAATTTCGTTTTCGAAACGGATGTACATAGGCACAGAGGTGCCTCATATATGCACAACTACTCACATCGAGTATATATATGTTAGTCGAGGGTGCCTCACGTCGATGAGTTTCGTTCGAGGGTCTCTCGATTTGTTTCGTCGTGAGATTGAGTAACTACGAGAATCGAGCAAAACACGAGGTACGAGAAAAACGGACAATGATAATTGTGCAAGAGCAACAAAGCATGTCTTGCACGGTATAATATTTTACATTTTACGGTATTCCGCGAGAGAAGAGACCACGCCATCCGGCAAAGAAATTTCACTGGACGTGTACCTACTTGCATATATATATATATATATATATATATATATATATATATATTCACTAAGGAGGAAAAACTTTGGTAGCGTCGAAAAAAAACGTGTCCACGCGTTTCACGTGGCTTAACTGCTGAGGGTAGTTAAGCGAGTCGAGGATGCATTCACAGCGCCGGAAGTGGGCGGAACTGCAGCCTGCGCTTCGCGCATTGTACCGCAGTGAACTCGGTTTTTTTTTCTTTATCTTTTTTTTTTTTTTTTTTTTTTTGCCCTTCCCTCTTCACTCGTACGTACACGTTTATACGGGAACGCGAATGAATGAGATGAGAAGAAGCATCGAGGTTGGACCAAAAGGACATTCGATATTCGTAATACCGTAATAACAAACCCACATATATATATATGTGTATATATGTGTACACACATACGGCCTCGCGGCAATAATCGTGGCCATACAAAAATTTCTTCATACGCTCGAAAAAATTTCGAGACTGGTGCAACGTGAATAAAAAAATTGGGGGGTAAGAAAAAAAAAATCATTCGAGCATTCTTGCCAAGGTGAATGGTGACGTAAGCCGGCGTAAGCAGGAAATCGAGTGGTGCTTGCGAATTCGAGTGTCCCGCATTCGAGACTGTCGAATGTGGAAAGAGGAGGAAGAGAAAAAAAACACACACACAACCGATTATGTAAACTGTAACGCGAGCTACTTTGGGGTGGAGGATGGGGGGGGGGTGTAGATAATGGCGAATGTTAAATTGGAAAAGGAATTTTTCATGGAAGAGAGAGATTGGAAGGAATAAAAGCTTTTTCGAAAAATTCTTCAGGTGTGATATGAAAAAAAATGTGCTGTCCTTGTTTTTTTTTTGTTTGTTTATTATTTATGAGGCGAGAGGAGTTTCTGGCTCACTGCAGCACAATCGAGAAGCATATTTTATGTAGTACGACTTTGAGACGTCTTCTGCTTGTTGGGGATCTCGTCTCGGGGCTTTTCACTATTTTACGAAGATCGGGATGAAGCCTCGCATCTCGTGCTGGAGCAGCGACAGCGCCTTCGGTCCGGGGCACACCCCGTACAACCCACTTCCCTTCCTACCAACTTATACGATGACACCGTACACCGTGCACGAGAGCCCCGGTCGACGTTGGAAAGTCGACCGGACCTATCATTTTCTGGAAAGGATACTGGAGACTTTCACGAGACGCCGAGGTTTTCACGTGACCCCTCCCCCAAACGAACTCGTGAACGAGTGGCACGCGTTCGTGCTCCGTTTCACTGTAATTATCGTATCCACGACCTACGGAATCGTCGAAAACACTGAAAATACAAAACAACATACAAAATTAAATCACGAATTAATTTTAACTCAACCCTTGCGTATTATCGATCTTTCGGATTTACGATGGAAAAAATATTTCATCGAACGGTTTTGAAAAAAAGAAAAAATGAAAGTGGATAACGGAAGTCAAGAATTAATTTTTATATTGTGATTATTGATATTACTACAATTTATTCTTTATTCATTTATTATTATCGACTATTTCGATTCATTATTATAATTAACATTGTTTTTATTTTATTATTCAATTATTATTAGATGAAAAATAGTTTTTTTTTTTTTAGAAATTGATGTTCTAAAAGTGATCACAGTATAATTTACTCAGCTCTTGTGTCCATCGATCTGTTAGATTTACAAAAATGAAAAAAATCTCATCGTCCGATTTTTCGTCCAAACGTAAAAGTAAAAGTCAATACAATAAAAGTCAAGAAATTTATTTTTATAGTATCTGCAGTTCTTGTTCATTATCAATTTATAAAATTATTCCATTTGTAAAATTATTCGAATATTATTATGATAGAAAAAAAAATTCGTAAAATCCCAAAAAAATTTCGTGCACACTCCGATCAGTGGCACGGAAATCAAGACTGAAAACCGCATAAACGTTGTGAAACCCCGCAAGTGGTCGCTCGGTCGCTATTTAACGAACCGCGACCGTGATGGCGAGTCCTCGTGATCTGGAAAATGTCTCACGAGAGATGGGCTCGACAGGAAGAACATTTTCGAGGTCAATGGTACAACAACCGTATCACAGCCGACGGAAAAATCGTTTCCTCGATGTGCTCCGTAACATTTTTTTTTTTTTTTTTTTTCGAACCGTCCGTGATTTCGAACGATCACATGGAGTTGCGGGCGGGTGTGAGTTTCGAGGATCGCAAACTTCTGGAATGCACAAGTGGGTTTCGGTAACGGGACACCCGTCGCCATGCGAGAAAGCGCCGGACGACTGTACGAATGTATAGCGTTGATGTCGTTTCTGGTGCACGAGCTAGAAGGGCCCATGGACAACAAACAGAAACTCAAAAAGGGCGTACGGACTTATCGGGTTACGAACTCCAGCTATGCGAGAGAACGAGAAGGAGAGAGAGAGAGAGAGAGGGAGAGAAAGAGAGAAAGCGAGAGAGTCCTTTTTGCTCTCAGAAAATCGCGGGTTTGATTTATCGGCGGAAGTCGATTAGCCACAATCTCACACGCAATTGCGAGACGCAAACTTGAGACATTTCCAACGGGCCGTGACTCTCGTTTGTGTGTTGCCAGAGTGCGTGTCGCACGCACAGCTCATTTCGTGAAAAAAAAAAAATGAAGAAAAAAAGAAAACTCGAGCGATAAAGTTTCATTATGGATATTAGACATTGTACGTACGTGTCTCATACGTGGGTCGTAGATATATATAAGAAGCACGCGTGTCATTGAGCATGTATGCTCAGCCGAAATGATCGTGTCGTGTGAGGAGGGTGCGAGTTTATTCTCAGGATCAATGAAGCAATGTGTGTGTGTGTGTGTGTGTGTTTGTGTGTGTGCCAAGCCGTAAAGGACACACTCGCGGTTCGAGTGACGTATATATGGCTCAGTGAGCTTCGATGGGACCTTTTTTTTGTACAAATTCAACATGACAAATATAACGTCACAACTGTAATCGGATTTAACGATAATTAAAATTAATGATAAATAAAGTAAAAACATCATATAACGAAAATACGATAAATAGAATTACGATGGAAATATCGGTCGAACTGATTGTTTCATCTGATAATGAACAATAGAATCGATTCTTCCGAACACGGAAAAGGTGGATATTCGTGTAATTGTTGATACACAGAGCCAGACACGATCATTTATTTGACAAGGAGGTTTTTATTTAAAAGGCGGCGTGATTATTTATCATAAGACCGATATAATATTGTCATCCGTTGTAGAACAAACATTCAGCTGGATTGTTCATCATTTTTGAGTCATGGATAATTTTTTTTTTCTTCGAACAGTATTAGTTATATTTATTTGTTCAGCTGAACATTATCAATACATTTTTCTGTATATCGTACGAATTATTGCACACAACATCTTTTGTGCAGAATCAATAAAAAAACATTGATTCACATAAACACCTGTTTAACAATAAAGATCGTTTGTTTTTTTTTTTTAATAAAAAATTCAAATCAATATAAATAATAAATAAAACATGTTATACAAAGAATATAAAAAAAATGAAAAATATTATTTGAAGAATATTAAAAACGAAGAATCGTAGTATCAAACATTTTCGATAATCCATTGATTTGATTCCGAATAATTCGATTGACCGTTATAATTGTATTTTGTTTACTCCGGATACACGAAGAAAAACCGGCATTTCGTACATCCGCACGCGCTGCAAAATTTTCCACGAAGAAAAGAGTCTCCCGGTGGGCCCTAATCCATCTTGGCCGGGATCCACACCGAGGATTTCCTCGGGATCGTCGAGGAATTATCCATGATGCGGACTCGTGAATGCCACGGGGAATCCTAAATAAACACGTGAATGCGTTCAGAGACCAACAGCCACACGACCAATTCCCCCACCACGTGGCACGCCGACGCGATCGGTCCCTTGAGAAACGAAAAACTATATATATATATACACACACACACATACATAGCATACCATACCACACGAAATTCTATTTTCGAAGAAAAAGGACGGTATAGTCAGAGGCTGCCTTCCGTCCGGAAGATTTTTTTCTCCTCTTTCGTAGGTACAATAATTATTCTGAAACGGGTCCTTGAGCAAACAAGACTCGCGACAATGCATCCGTATTGTGCAGTTTTGCGACGGGTACATAACACGATGGTTTACATTCGTACATGCCATGTGTATACGAATGTGTACGGTTTGTAATGTCGTGAAAAAAAAAAAAAAACCGAGACGAAAGAAATCGTACGAAGCGTGTGGGTTCCGACATTTTTTTTTTTTCTTCGTTGTACGAGAAAGGATGAATTTGTGCGAAGGCGGAAAAGGCCTTTGCCCGGTCCGAAACATCGGACGCCCCCTGAATTTTCGTGCCTTGCCAGCCACCGGCGTCAATGGACCATTCATGCCCTCTCGTAGATTCGTTCTTCGGGCGGTTATGTCACTCGGAGGCACGAAGCTTGCTCCGGAAAACTTGTCGTATATATATGTATGTATATATATATTAGGGTGGTCCTTCTTTTATTTGTTTTTTTTTCAATTTTGGCTCTCGTAATTGAAAATATGGTCCGGAATAATTTTTTAAACACAATCTTGAGATTTTAGGTCGCAATCTTAATTCTTCACCCTGCAGCCCAGCCCCCCCCCCCCCCCCAAGCTTGCTAATTAAATAAAACAGAGTTTATATATTTCAGAATTATTTTTTACTATGACTGAAGTTCTGCGCTCTAGATCATACTGTAAATTGTGAACAATGATTGTTTTCGAGTTACTGGTTATTAAAAATAGGTTTTTATCCATTTGGAAGGTAATGATTGTTCAGTACTTGTAACGAATGATCGGTATTGCTACTATATGGTTGGTATAAAGCTTACGAAGTTCAACATTTTTGGGATACAGTAGTTCAGTCATGAACATAATGTTTTTTTTGTATTTTATAATTTTTCATTTTATTATGATTGAAGTACTGCACTGAAAAATGTCAAACTTCGTGAGGCTTTTACCAACTATAGTAGCAATACCGAGAATTCGTTATAGATACTGAACGATTTTTTTTTTCGTGTCAGTAAATATTAAAAAAAAAACTATTTCCTATGTCGAACGATATATATGTATACATATATTTATGTATTGTAGGGACTTTACAAGCGTATTGAGTTGAGAAAAATGCAAAAACTTTGCGAGAGTCACGCTCAATCGATTACCGCACAATCGACTATAGAAGAATTTGAAGAAAAAGAAAAACGTATACACGTACATAAGCACACACATATGCATAGAACGAACAACGAAAAAAAGTTGTCCGTAAAACCTGACATTGCGGACGTCGGAGTCTGGAGAAAATGGCCGGAACGTTGAGAAAAGAAGAGTAGTAAGAGACGTGCGGTTGGCACAGACAGGGCGAATCTACAAAAAGGTATGTAGAGATAAGAGAGTTGGCTCGAACGATATTTCGGTTGAGTCGCAAGCTTTCGTAGATAGAGAATGAGGGACAACGGAGCGCAAAAACAAAAAAATAACGGAAACACGATAAAAGAAAAGATGAAAAAAAAAGCGAGTGCAGTCACGTCGAGGCAAAATGTTGCCGGAGGGCGATTCCGGGCTCGAAGCGACACGAGAAAGCCCCGGAACGTCTTGACGTTCGTTTCGAGTTTTCCCGGCCTTAAGCGAGCGAGGAAAGATTTCTCTCGAGTGTGCTCAACCCGCTTCGGCGATTCTTACGTCGTACTCGCGAATTCGTTTTTTTTTTTTTTTCATTTGCTTTTTTTTTGCATTGGAATAAAATATAATGGAATTCACAACGAGCATGCTGACGTTGGAATTTGGCTACTCGAGTTCGTGTTTCGGTTATTTGAGAAAAGAAGAAAAAAAAAAAAGAAAACAATTTCCGAAAGAAGATTGAATTAAATTCATGAGCTTTATTCGTTTTTTAAATTTTATTTGTTCATTCAAAAATTGATTGCAGGAAAGAAATCATTGCAAGATAAAAAAATCTATGGATAAATATAATTTGTTATACAATAAGTGTTTAGCTCGTAGAATTGAATTATTTTATTGAATAATATAATAAAATTAAATAATAATAATAATAATAATAATAATAGTGACTTGTATCAAATTCAGGAAATCATTCAATAATTAAGTAAAATCATAATATCAAAAATAAAATCGAAATATAGTCTCTCTTATTTCGTGGTTAACTATCATTTCAAATATAAATGTTGGCACGCAGATCACGTGACCACGAGGTCTGCGTCCATTCCCTCTCTCTCTCTCGTGCTCTCTCTCTCTCGTGTTATATAATAACAACAACAACAATAAAAAAAAATTTCGAAATAGGCGAGGCAATATATACATTTTTGTCTGGGCCTTGAGAACTGGTATTTTGGCTACACCGTTGGCAGACCAGTGAAAACCGATGAAAGGGCGTTTTGCCATTCGTCATTATTACCGTTGTCCGTTACAGAAGCACAGCGGACCCCGCACGAACACCGGCAACGAGAGAAAGAGCGAATGAGTACGAGAAAGCGACCAAGAGAGAGAGAAAGAGAGAGAGAGATAGAGAGAAAGATGTTTCGGGGGCTGTGCGCTTGTTCGGGTCACACAGGAAGTGGGTCGGCCGGATCAAGGGCCGCGCTCTGCCCTTTTCCATTCCACAGACTCTGCAGGACCATTCAGGTGTAATGGTCAGTTAAATACTATCCGACTACGTGTACACGACCATATATCCTGCACCGTGTTTTTTTTTTTTCGCTTCATTTTTTTGTCCACGGTAACACGACCATGGTGGCTGTGGTAACAATATCCATCATACCGGTCGGATTTCCGACATAAACATTTTTTTCCATCACACGATTTTCCAAAAGATAAACAATTTTTTTTTTAAATTGGTATCGAACGTTGTTTTTTCAAATGTTCACGTGCAACGGACTGTGATGAATTATCGACGTCAAATATCAGATAGAATTCCATCGAATCGCGATTAAATGCGCCGGACGTTGCGATATGACGTTCAAACGGGGAGAGGTCGGAACTGCGAACGTTCAACGTTCGAACTACTATTGTTTATGGGTTTATTCACTGAAGTAACTGAAAAAAGATCCCAATCAGCCCAAAAATCTTTCAAATGCCGTTGATAAAACCATACACATTTGAACAGTGCGTAACCCTTTCAATTGTTTCGAGAAAAAATTAAAACAATAGAAAAATCAATGCATTATTATCTTTCCGTCCGAATTCTGGCTGAACAACGCTACATAGACCAGAAGTTTATATGAATAATATTGTAGAGAATTGGATTTCCTACAAAAAAGTCCGTAACAGCATCCATCCTACATTCATAGTTAAGGCGTAGGAACGCTCGTAAGTCGGACAACGTGGAGAACTTCGTGACTGCAGGTGGGCGTTCGGAATTTTGTATGTTCGCGTAACTGGGAGTTCTGAATTTTTGTCGTTGAAAACATTGATTGTTCTGAATGATCGGCTCCTACCCGTCCAATCAAATCCACATTTGGACTGATCCACAGTCAGGGTCCTGAACGGGGGGCGGGGGCTCAACAAGATGGTTGACGTGACCACTCGTGATGCAGGCCACCCGCGTGCATCTCAATGGTAAAATCATCTTCACTATGTTTATCCACGTGATCGTCGAATAACAAACTTTGAGAAATCCTTAAATCCTAAATCAACCTGACCGTGGCGTCGTTAGGGCCCCCGGGTACGCTGAGAAGTGTATACGCGTACCTCTCGCATCGTTCGCCATGCACAACGTCGGAGTGAGATAGGAGATTCGGGATTGCAAACAAGCTTGGACGGTTGGCGTCGATGCCGACCGCGGCCCCAGTGGTCCCGTCCTCGTCGGCGACGACACGACGGTCCAATCTGGTCAAAGTCAAATATTGGACAAATAAATATATAACCAGCGAGGTAACTCTCTCGCTTCCTAGTTTAACCGGGAGCCTCTCAGCTTCGTTCCTCGTTTGTTCGAGACGTCGGGCGTCCGTCTAATCCATCCGAGGACTCTGCCCCACGGGATTACAACGAGCTTACAACATATGAGCGAGTCCAAGTCACTTCAGCCACTAAAATAGTTACCATAAATAATTTTAAAAAATTGAGTTATTTTATTGCAATATATTTACTGAGTGCCGAATTTTTTTAATTTTTCTGACGGTTTTATCGTTAATTAACCTTTTTTTTTTTCATTTTTCCATTCAAATGGCTGTATCTTTTGCAGAATTTGACGTATTTACATTTGTGAAAAACGAAAATGAGCAAGTTGAACGTCCGTTTCAGGGAAAAATATGCAAAAATATTTTTTTTTCTCGAAAAATGCACTCGCTATTTTAGTTTTCATAATTTCCCCAAATTCTGAATGGGAAAACGAATTTTCGGTATTTTTTATATCGTGGGATCGGTAATCGGTAATGCGCAATTTTACCGATTTTATTGATAGATTTTTTTCAGTTTGATTTTTTTTTCATGTGCTCTCGTCACTTTACGCGAGTTCACGGGGCTCCTTGGAAGGGAAATTAATGATAATCAATGCTCGTTGAATCATACATATTTTTTACTCGTGACCGATGTTCCACTCGGGCCACAGGGATGGACCATTCGTTTGATGATGGTGTAATTGAAATACTTTTTTTCGAGGAATGGATTGTGATTGATTGTTATGCGATTCTTTAATGGTGGCACATTTTGATGATAAAAAAATGGATAAGTTGTAGTGGTCATAGTAAAATAGATTTATTGACAATACGTTGACATTGGTTTTTATTTTGCCTTGGTAGATATTCGCGTTTTGATAAATATGATTATTCTTGATTATTGATAATTTATGAAATTATAAAATAATTTTTATTAATTCAAAGATAATATGATAATTTTTACAAGTAAAGAAAATCAATCGATTGGTCGTTGTAAGCCTTCTTGTACCTTGGGGTCGAAAAGATGCCAGCCACGTTATAAGCCGACAGATGTGCGAGCTAAGGGTTAAATTCGAACAAAAAAATTATTGTTATTTCCATGTTTCGAAGATTATTCGGGGTTACGGCGTTGAATTGTCGTTATAAAATTCAATGTATTCTCATAATTTCATTATCTAAAGTGTTTTTCTCAGCGTGCAAGAGATCGGTGCGAATAGCCCCGAGCGAACGATAAGAACGTCGTGAAAGAAGGAGTGGGGAGTACAAATTATATATATATATATATATATATATATACATATATGTACAAAAGGGCGATTTCGTAAAAGCAGTCGTAAAAATGCTTTTTGCGAGTCTCCCTCGGGGGGATTGGGCTTCCTCACGGTTGAAACTGCGAGACCCTCTTATCTCGAATACGTTCGCGCAGTGACGCTGCATATCGTCGTTGCAGTAGCACTCGCCCGGGAGTACGAGAAACGCGGAAGACAAAAAAAAAAGAAAAAAAAGAAAATGAAATAAAATAAAATAAAATAAAAACGAGACGAACGTATGCAAAACAATGGCCGCTGTTCAAACAGCCGGGTTGAACTTCAAACAAACGCCGTCGAGATTTCGTGCGAGATGCCCAACGGGGTCTGCATTAGCGGCGAAGGACCGAAAATCTACTTTTCGAGAGTGCCGTTTCCCGCGGGAGATCCGAAGAAAGACGAAAACCTACGAGATGGCCCCGGGGTGGTTGTATCCTTTGGGTTCTTAGGACGCGCATTGCCTACCCGTTGCTACCGAGGACACATCCGGGGACTGAAATAATAAATATTTAAGAATGGGCCTGTTGATGCGGCTTCTGATGTTTTGCTGCCATATGTCTTGTACGGAAACGAAGCGGCTAACCCTTCTGTTTGCACGAACTGGGAGAAAATTAGTTGAAATGGAACGAGTTATTGGCGTTGATGTTTTGAAAGGCGGGAAGGTTTGTCGAGGTAAAACTCTGCTGAGCCGGAAAATTACTCGATTAACACAGATAGCACATTTCAGTGCTATCTGCATTTGTTGAGACGTTATCATTATAGGATCGTTCAAATTTAAGGGGATTTATTGTTTAGAATCGTTTTTTTTTACCAATTTGATAGCGACAGGTGATTAATGTGCGGAGGTCAAGGATGGGCATCCATTAAATGAAAATGTATTTCAAATACTTTTTCGAACGAATAACTATAATTAATCATCATGAAAGAATCAATATTTTCACATTTTTGCAATACCTAATTATGGTTAATTCACGTAAATTATTATTATAGACTGAATTTAAATATTTAACAAATCTGATAAAATTCATTATCATTTGTCCCGAGAAGTATTTGAAATACATTTTCATCGAATGAATGCCTATCTCTGGCGGAGGTGCTTTGAATACGTTTTTCTCCTTATTTTTAATGATTTTGATTGAATGGATTTCGAAATTCGAGCTACTCCGAATAATCATTTTTGTTTGAATGTGTTATTATTATTTTTCCATGGATTTCAACCAACGAACTGTGCATAACTAGAAAGAAAAGAAGATCGACATTCAGAATTCTTCATCTCACCACGAATAGCCTGAGATTGTTTTATTTTTTTTTTTAACTTCCATCATCGACATGAATAATCTTTGATAAATTTTCAAAGTTAAAAGCATCGTATGTTCCATTTGAGAACTGTACCATCCATCTGCATATCACGATCGTTACGTTTTTTTTTCTTTTTTTTCGGTCCTGATGGACCGGTGACGCCCCCTTCCAATCGCTCAATCACCGAAAAATTAACCAAAGGCAACAAACTTCGAGCTGAGGCGCGATCGTGAACAAGCAAGTTACGTCGATCTTCAACTTTTTTTTTCGTCTTTTTTTTTTTTTGCTCCAACGTCGGGAAACAAAACTTTCGAGAACGAAGCGGTCGGCGGCAACGCCCTTGCACTCCACCCATCCATCTAACCGTGCATATTTTTCGGGGTGTGTGCTAGTTTATTTTATGTTTTTTTTTTCTTCTCTCCAAGTAGATTTATCATGTATCCGGATTTAACGCGCCTCCGAATCTCATATCCCAGAGTCGATCGCTCTTGGCTAAAAGATCTCTCGCGTTTGCCTCACCAGCGCCATCTTCACGGACATATAAATACACTTGTGAATGTACATTTTGCAAGAAGCAAATAGGATGATTGATACGAATATGGTATAAGAGAAAATTGAATACAATATAATTTAGAAGAAATAAAAATAGATTTGGTAAAACGCGACTGATAGTATTTATTTTTTTTTTTTTTGAATAAACGATCGGGTTCATACAACCCATTCCAATTATCTCGAATGAACGGCCACCCTTCCTTTCGTGACAAGGGCCTTCGTCTGTTTTGCATGTCTCCGCTACTGCTCCGCGACTCCATCGACAAAATTCTATCTGCAAAAAAAAAAAAAAAAAAAAATCTCGTAATTCCTCGGAGCCAATTTTTTGTCCTCTCAGTTGCCTCGACAGCGAGTAAATAATGATTGCAATTGAACGGAGACCGAGAGGCCTCGGAAAAGCTTCTTTTACGTGCCAATCGCGAATTTCTTTTTTTTTTTTTTATCTTTTTGCTTCCGTCCAGACGGACTTGTTATTGGTCGCTTGACAACCGAAGCACGATGAACGTTCGAACGAGCTTCAGCGGAAATTCGATCGTCTCAACTGTCTCAAAACTGAACCGCTTCGTTTTTTTCTGTTTTTTATTTTTTCTATATTTTTTTTCACGCTTCGAAGAGCCGGGCCGACGCGCCATTTTCGGTGTTTACAATATTTTTTTTGAGCCTCTTCGGCCGCGCCGACGATCGATCAGCTACGCGTCTTGGATCACGCGGGTATATCGTGGAGTATCGGGTACCTACTCGTAGAATATTCGCGATGCTGTGCGAGGTTTCGCTTCTCCGCAAAAACTTAGCGATTTTCGTGGCCCCCGAACGTATTTGCCCAAGGCCCGCAATTACGAGACATCCATCAACGCTTGTCCGCACCTTTTTTCTGCTACCTATCCCACTTTCCTCGAACCACTCACCCCCCCCCCCCCCACCTTCCTATTTAAACTTTTGTCTTGAACACGAGGCAAGAGCTATATATTCACGAATTAAAAAAAAAATCAGCACTGTGCAAATAATAATAATAATAATAATAATAATAATAATAATAATAATAATAATAATAATAATAATAAAATTTCACGAAACCCTTTTGGCAAGGCCTTAGAAAAATATATTTTCGCACAGTTTGGAGCACATTTCGTTTACGTTTTTCTTTCTTTCGTTTTTTTTTCTTCTAATTTTCTATTTTTCTCAAAAACCCCTTTTTGTCGGGTTGCTCGTGGGATAGCAAACAAACCACTGTTTCGGTAGTTGGGTATTCATCGAGGCTGTTAAACTGCGTTTGAAGCAAATGGGAATTAGCCGGAACGAAAAAAAAAAAAAAAAAAAAACAAAATAAATAAAAATAAGCTGAACCAGGCCGATCAAACACAGAAGGCCCCGTGGGCAAACTTGGCTTACCGACTGTGGCAAATACAGGCGAAAACGTCTGTATTAAGGTATTTCGGTGTTTTCGTAAATCTTGGCCGACCATCGGGTCGAAAATACGCAGACGCCAGTGCGACTGTGGTGGTACATTAATATACACGTGTGTGTATATATATATATATACATATATACATAGACATATCGGGCAAGCTGCCATCAGTGGATATATTACGAATGTAATGTCCGACGTAAACACAAATCGCACAGTGTTCGACGATTAGAGGGCAATAACTTTTCGTCCAATTCACTGACCAGCGTCCATTAGTCTCGGGACAATCGTTGAAAACGTACGTACCGTGTGTGTGTGTCAACGATGAACGTCGAACGTTTCAAAGAAGAATTCAGGGAATTGCGACGTCGATTTGCAGCAACGGAAACCGTAACTATAGCAGTTTATAAATGATTTTTAATTTTGTTTTTTATTTTCTTAGAGATTTCATGTTTTAGAATCTTTGTTAATTTTTTTTTTCAAGTGAGTGATAAGATTTGCGTGTGTGCATGTGTTTGAAAAATATATTTTTCGTTCGCGACAGGACGATAATGTTCGAACGATCGGATCCCCTTTGACGAACAATGAAATACTCGATGCAGTTCACGAAGTGCTTAATTTAAAACACGACGTTACTCTGGTGGACTCGATGCGAGACGATATAAGAACGCCCGCGTCGGGAATCGTTATGACGACCCCGAACGCTCCGGACATGCCGAAATTAAATGTCGAACACAATGGCGGAATGACGGGAAGGTATGTCGGTGTCATGTGTGCTGAAATTTCGTAGCCCAAAAAAATCGTTGGTGATACGATTGAAATTATTGAATTTATTTTGAATTGAATTTATTTTTATTTTTGTTTATTTTTATTTTGTTTCTTTTTGTTTTATTTTTATTTATTTTATGATTCATATTATTTTTATTTTTTGAAAATATTTATTTATTTATTTATTTGTTTTTTTTTTTCGGTTACGCCGATTATTCGCAGATTTCGATCGTTGGACACGCTCAGGGCTGAAAGTCTGAGAGATTCGTCGATCGTGGATCTGATTGTTCCCGAGCCCGGACCGTTGACAGCCAAAACCAACGGCGACGTTGACGTCTTCACCATCGACGTGCCCGACGCTCGCAACGACGAAAAAAAAGTGATAATCCAGTGACGAAATTAAAATTTTGTTGAATTACGCGAAATTTTCATTTTTTTTTTTTTGCTTCTTTGCGTTCAACGTTTGCGAAAAATTAGTTGTAATTATCAAATCGATCGATTATTATTTTGTGTTTATTTGTTGTTTTTTTTTAATTTTCAGCAAATGTCGAGATCGAGTCCGGCGGTGAGCACGCTCGTGAGATCGGACACTTTTGTGCGCGAGGACGAACTCGAGAACGTGAATAATGGTGACGTGGAAAAAGTGGAAAACAATAAAATCGAACCCGAGGTTATCGTAAACGATTTTGGCAACGAACATCAAATGACCGAAGGCAATCTCACCGATATCATCAAGAAGTTAATGGCTCTCAAAGATTCACTTATCGACATAACCAACAACATCGATGACATTCAGGTGATTGAAACATTTTTCATTCAATTTAACATGATATATATATATAGGTATATTAGAGTGTGTTCAAAAAATGGCAAAGTTTTAAGATTCTTCAGACAGTTTCTACATTTGAAGTAGATATTATCGAAATACAAGTCAAGAAACGAGAAATACAAATCCATTTAAGTTGAAACAATAGTCTAAAAAATGACCTCAATACGATGTATTCAATTTACTTCCCATCACTGGAATTTTTCGTTTACCCGAAAAAATCAATTGCAGTTAAAAAAAAATGCTTTCGTGTTACCAAAGGCGAAATGCAATCCGTAAAAGCGGAACCTCCAAATATAGTCCGACTGGGCTCAAATTTTGACATAAGTCTCCTGATAGTATCTACTTTAATCGGGAGAACTGCCAAAAGAATCGAAAAACTTTTTCAACACTCTCCAATATGAATAAATATAAAAAAAAATGTTATATGAAATTTCGCAAGAAAAAAAAATAATTTGTTCATTATTTTTGTCATTAAACAGAAAGCCGTTCCGGAAAAAAGTTGTCCGATACGTCGTTTATCAGCGATGGGATGTTTTCCGGGTTTGAATCGAACCGCGACAGCGTCAAAGACGACCCAACGTTCGAAGATGACGCGTCGATCGTTCGCCGCATTTCCGGACACTCCGACGTCATCGAGGTTGAGTCCGGGCACGGAAGCAAAGAACGACGCGATGCGTCGTAAAAGCACATCGTCGTTGTCACTGATGAACGTAGGTGCGGCGAAACTCTCCATAGCTCCGGCAAATCGTTCGGTCAGTTCGGGCGCGCTCGTGCTGCCGAAAAAATTGTCGACCAGATCGACATCGCAGACCGGAGGTTCTCAATTTTCCGGAATAAAAGCGCCAAAAGCCACGACCACCGTTAAATCGCCGGCATTGTCGTTGCTCAACGTTGCCAACAAATCACCGGCTTATCGTCAAACGAAAAATTCCAAGTACGCGCATGTGCAGAGCACCATACCCAAATCCGCATTGACACTTGGAAAACGTCAGTCCAGCGAAAATTTGAAACAGTGATGGGCCACGAGGCCAGTTTGCATTTTTCAACGAATAAAATTGTTCGTAGGAACGATGAACAGAACAATGAAAATACTAATTGAGAGTCAATTGCGGGGAAAAAAAAATCAAACGAATACGCAAAGATTGTGCCTCGTGGAAAATTCACGTTTTCTTCACATTTTTTTGTTTCTTGCTATTTCCCTTCTTTTTTTTTCATTTTTACCAAGTGGTTAAATATTCGCGTGTCATTAGCTTTTCGAATGTTTTCAAAATTAAATCAATGACACTTCCGATCTTTAATTCAATTTTACAAACAAAGTTTTCTGCGTTATCGACATCATATAACATAATTCTATTTTCACCCAAGTTTTATGAAAAATAGAAAGAAAAAAACGATGGATCATTTATTTAAAAAATAAGAGGATACAAAACAATCATAAGTAGAGGATAAAATATAATATACATTCCTGGCTGAATGTGATTGCGTCGATGATTATTATTGTTATTATTTTTTCACACAAATTACATTACCGATAAAAAAAATCGCGCATTATACCTCGTCGAAATGAAATTTCACTGGTCTCACTCGCTAAGAACAAAGTCATCAATTTGTCGTTCACAAATTCATAATTACAATTATCATCATTATAATAATAATTATTATTAATTCCGTTTCAAATAAAAGTTGATCAACACGGAAATAAATCGTAATTATATTCTCACCAATTTTATTTATCTCATTTTGTAACCTGGATACATGAAAAAAAAAACAAATTGTTAGAGAGCATCGGTAAACAAGAGACTTTTTCGTTCCGGCACGAAAAAGTTTCGTCGTTTCGGTTTCTTCCTCCCCATCTCGAAGGAGCACCATCAACCATCAACCGTTCAACCTGTAGATACGTACGCCACCTTCTCCCTCCGTTTCTCTTTCCTCCCCCCATCGCCCGCTCCCCTCTCGCTCCGCGAGCGACAGCGTAACTGTGTAAGCACGCCCGGGGCTGCACTCAATCATACACCGACTTTCACGGCTCGATCGCGTGTGTGCGTACATTAGCCCCCAGGGCGAAACTTGGACTCAAACCATCGGGGGCGCGATAGCGCGCGGGGCGAGGAAAGATGAATCTACGCTTGCCAAGACCGCGCCCGGGCCGAACACCTTGCGTTTCCTAAATGCGAACACACGACCCCCATTCGCGATACAAACTCTTCGCTATACACTCTCTCACGGACCGAAAACGCAAAAACCCCACCTCGTTCACGCACCCAAACATTTTCTTCGATCTTTTTCTCTTTCAATTTGCGGTTTTATTTCTCTTCGCTACGGCTCCAACGCTCTTGTGAGGCTCTTTACCAACGAAAGAAGAAAAGAAAAAAAAAACGTTAACCACGAACTGGCTACGCCATGTTTGATCACCGACAAATTCATCCTCGAAGCGTGGCCGACGGGCTGTGCTCGTCTTGGGATTCTTCGGATGCTGTGTGAGCGCGATCATCGACGAGCTGGGAACACGAGTGGTGGAGAACCGATAATCTATTCCATTCACCACCACCACAGTCTCATCTCTTTCTTTCTCTCTTATTCTCGACGAAATTTCCGTCTACTTTCGCAGGCTTTTTTTTTGTTTTCTGGTTGAAAGGAGTTTCGGGCCACGCGGCGTACTTGCACTCGAGAATCGATGGCAACAGTGATGAAGAGCTCGGATAGACGCAGAGTGGAATAGTTTTCAAAATCTGTACTAAAAGAATGAAGCGCTTTATTTTTTCGAATATTTGAAAATTGTCGAAAAAATGAAGCGCTTCATTTTTTCGAATATTTCAAAGGCTTTGGAAAAAGGAAAAAATCTTATTGAATCTTTTTTGTAGAGAATTTAATTTTCTATAAAAAAGGTTACTGCATTATCGTCGTATCGCACATAGTTTCCGAGTTATTATGAACTTTATCGAAGCTTTTAAGGAACAATAAGCTATCTCAACTTGCCGATTCCCCGCCGAATTCAATCACTGGAAAATGTTTAAAATTGGCATCGATGACCTACTACCCTAAGTGAAAAATTTGCAGAGGTTCGGATTTTTCGGTGGAATACTGCGGAAGGAAAAAAATATAAACTATCGGGTGGCAAAAATCCTATGTTAATCAAATGGCGAAATTCGAGGGCTTTGGGGAGGTACTTAGAATTGGTCTGCGAGGCTGGGCCTTCGGCTGCGTTAAAATTTATTTTTTTCGAGATATTTAAGCCCATGGAGGGGCCAAAAATGTTTTAACCCCAAATAAGGACCACCCTAATGTATATATAGCGACCTTACCGTGACGGATAGTCGAAAGATAATGGAGTAATCTAGTTTGCGGTTGACCCGACCGTACCTCTAGCCAACCTCATTACCATTCACCCTTGCTCTAGGTTATACATCCTTCTTGAAAAGCAACTTTACTCCTCGAGGACTCGCATTCGCGCGGAACATCGACGAATAATTATATCCCTCAAGTAAAAAACCTCAACGCACCTCACGAAATTACTTTCGCGGCTCAAAGTCTCAAATAACAATCAAAATGAATTATTATTTTGTTTTTATTATTTCTATTATTATTATCATTGTTATTATTTTTCGAAAATAATTTTAATTTCTGAACACACGGTTATTTCCCCACAACGTCGATTAGTATTCTAACCTGTAATTATAAAACGCTTTTAGGCGGTTCTCTGACACCTGTGAGGCCCCCGTCGATCGATCATCGTCCAATGGCGTACGCGCCAAACTTCTATAATACGATCGTTGAAAAATAATTGACTCGCGGCCGTCGAAGACGTGGCCATATCCACCGAACGTTATTACGAAGATAGTTCATTATCTCACGTTGATGGATATCGGACGGTGAATGTATCAAACTCACCTTCTCACACGGGTCTTCAGACCGTTGCAAGAATTTTTTGTTTCAGGTTTTTTTTCTTTTCTACAGACTCGTGGTGTCTAGAATTTTTTTTTTTTTGAACGAATCATTCGACTGCCAGGTCGGTGCTGGTATCTTGTGATTTCAGTCTAGTGTATCTTGTAATTTATTATTGATTTTTTTTAAAAATAAATGGGTAGCATAAAGAAATTTTATCAAACTAAATTTTCAAGGGGCAGTTAAGTCCGGGGTATTTTATCGATTGTTAAATTTTCGCCTTAGTAGTAAAAATTATGTTCGTGCGAGCTCCGGTGAAGATCGACCGTATTATCAATAATTCAGGATTCTGAAGATTTTTTTTTTAATTTTATATTTCTTACTGACTTCAATATCATTTTTTTTTCTCACCTCGAAAGTTTGATAAGACATGATTTTCACACCTCCCTAAGTGACACGTACTTGTTTTCACACGGAGAACGCTCGTTTCATCCGGGAGATGCAATTCAACGCTTATTCCGGGGAGAGAAGCGAATATAGTTTTTTGTTATCATCACCTCTTTCGAATCTCGTTCGGAATTATAACGAGCCCGGGAATATTGAGAGGGCTGGAAAGGCGTTCCGGTGGGACCGAAGAAGCGACAAAAACTCTACCTGGCTCCATTCGCATATTTCAAAAACATACGAGGCACATGATAAAAAGAGAGAGAGAGAGATAGTCGTTCGTGCGAGACAAACGAGGTTGCGGGTTGTTGGCTTTTGCTGGCGCGAGAATTCGGCCAGGACGACGACGCACCTGAGAATAAATCATAAATAACGGGAGAAGCGAGCCAGAGGGACAAAGTAAGGGTGGGGAAGGGTGCGCATCAACCACCGGTCTTCCATCTCGCGCTGAGTGCCGACGCGAAATCTTTTCGAGTTCGCGTTTTGCCTGATTTGTCGCAGGTGCATCTCGTCGGTTATGCACCGGCTGGTGCACCTTCGCTCGTCGCCTCTCGACGCCTCGTTAATTCGCTCGACTCCCGTCGACGGATTGTCGACGAGTTTCGACCGCCGACCGAGCATCTTTCGTCGTCCATATCGCGGTCCCAGCCCTCACCCGTACAGGATAATTTCTGCTTTCTCGTAGAGGAAGCTATGTCATGATAGGACATTTTTTCTTTTTGTGATCTTCGTGTGACCATCGTGCATTTTTTTTTGTTTCAAAATTTTTTGGCACTGAATCGTGAGTTGTGTGAAAATTCTTCTATGAGAAACGCAAAAAATTAAAGATGAAAAAAATGCTTCCTCATTGAGGAATTTTTACTACCCACGATTCAGAGACAAAAGAGAAGAAAAAAAATGCTCCCTTGTAGTTGCATCTTTGTTTAGTACTTTGGATTTGGAGGAAGCCAATTGCAAATTTCTTCTTTGCATCAAGTTGCATCTTTTTTCATCCTCCATTTTTATATAACTTTCATCTTTTTTCATCTCCATATTTATTCAACTTACATCTTTTTTTCACGCTCCATCTTTATTCAACTTTCATCTTTTTTTTTCATCCTCCATCCCACAAAACCCACGTGGCCCGAAAAAAAAATCCGTTTGGCAACGTTCGTAATTGATTTCGAAGCTTACCTCAAGGCGAACGTTGAAGAAAATTCACGTCGTTCAAAGTTCTCACCGTCCTGACAAGACGAGACGAGTTTTGCACTCGTGGATTCCTATGCAAAGTATGTTGAACACTGCCGGGCAATCCGGCCGTTGTCGACGACGAAGATAAAAAGCAAACAAAAAACCGAAAAAAAAAACAAAAGCCGAAACAAAAAATTGCTTGCCATGCACCGTTGCGCAGCATCATTCTCCAGGAGGGGGGGGGGGGGTTCAAAATTGTGGAAGAGGCGCGCGAGGCGAGAGCGACCGGCCGCCGTCCGTGGACCAGCCTCTTCCGCTGCCGTTGATGCCTCGACGCTCTCGTCCTGGACTCCAGCCTCGTGGAGAGGGATGATTACACGTATATTTTTTAACACAAAAGGCTCGAAAACCAACACCGTAATACGATGGCGACCGAGCGCCCTGTAATCTATGCCATCGACCGGGGCGGCCGAGGGAGGGGGGGGGGGGTGAAGAACAGGGCGCAGGCGCGCGCCTCTTCGATGACGGGACACCCATTTTCGAAATTGCGATAGATGCTTCTCGCTTCGGTGCCTGAAATAAAACGAGATTGGTTCGAGGGAACGGACATGGCCGAGACGCAAAAAAAAAAAAAAATAGATAAATAAAACTCTGGACCGACGAATTCTCACATCGCCTCGGGGGCCAACTTATTATTTGTTCTTCGTCGATGCGACGATCAACCCCGCACACACACACATACACACGGCAGCGTCCAGCATCCTGGAGCTTATCGGAGTCGAGAGACTCTCGAGACTCAACGGCAGCCGAGCCGTGACGGTCCGGCGATCTCGCGTTCGATCAGATTTCAGATACGAGTGTGTAAAAAATAAATATATGATGCAATTAATTCAATTTGAAAAATAGAAAACCGGGAAAAAGAAAAAAATAATATCGGTGAGGTAGGATTCTCGTTCTAAGACCAAGAGAGGAAATGGAATCTTGCAAAATTACATCTACAACAAGGTCGCCCTTTGTCAAAGTGAGTTAAAAACATTATATAACGAAAATACTATAAAAATAATACAGCCGAAGCAACTAACCAAAAAAAAATATATTTAAAAAAATCTAAAAGTGAAAATAGCTTAGTATTTAATTTTTAACAATCATTGATTGTGGGATCTCCGTTGATTCTTGATCAATTTTTGGAACAAAGTATAATCAATATGAAGCGTTTCCTTAAAAAAATAAAAAAAAGAACATCGGTTGTGAAATAATAATGAAAATAAAAATAAACTAATAATAATAAAGTATTGGGTACATGATGTAGATAAAAGAACGCTTTATCCTGCGATCCGTGAACCCGATCTGTCAAAACCCGTAAATTTTGTCATTTTTTGCATCTAAACGTTCGTTGGGACATTTGACAATAAAGTGGAAACAACTATTTTCACAATAACTTGGACGAAAAAGAGATGAGAATTGCAATATGAGACTGGCAAACAGTTATCACCGAGGCACGCGCATCTGCTGCTCTACCTTACCGACGGTCAGCGTCAAAACGCACTCATCGAGGACTCTTCCAGCCGGCCTCGCTGAAGCCGACCAATAACACGGATATTTTCCATCCCGTTTTTTTCGTACGACCCCGTAAGCTGAGTTTGCGCACCCGGGCCTTCTGTATTTAGCCGGACAAACGAGTTAACATTTTTACCCTACCGGCTAATTCTCATTTGCTTCCAGCAAAGTTTCAACAGCCTCGATGAATACCAACTACCGTAGCACGCGGTTTATTTATTTTGCCCCATGTCCGAAAGAGAGAAGAAGAAAGATGAAGAAGAAAGGGGTTTTCGTGAAAATGTAAAAGTCACTCACGAAGTTTGTAGTAACTTCTGGGCCGAAAATGTTTTCACAGGGTTTGGCGGCAAAGGTTTGCCGGCACCGCCTCGGTCTGCCTCGATCGATGGTTCACGCAAAATCAACAGGACTACACCTGAGGCGAAATTTTCGAGCCTCCGTTCAGCCTGATGGTTACTCCCAAATGTCGATATATTTTTTTGTGGAGTCAGATAGAATAGCGGCGAGTATCACACGTTAAAGCTTGTATCCGAATCATAGGCTGCCTTCACTCGGAAAATGGCAGAGAGTGAACCATCAGGGTGTAGGGAGGGTCATGTAGATCAACAGAGATCCCGAGACAATGGAAAATGATAATGAATTGGGTTGAGAAGTTTGAACGCGAAGTCTATACTTCATACAGGCTGTAGGCTGTTCCCAGGCTGGAGTGATTGTTGAGGGTAGATCGAGGAGGTCGTGGGATGCTTTGCACGGAGTCCATGGTTGTCCAAACAACGCTATATAGACCAAAAGCTTACATGAACAATGTTGCAGAGAATTAAATTTCCTACAAAAAAGTCTAAGACTGCATGCACTTCCCATGGATAGTTTACACGTGGGAAGGTTCGAAAAACGTGGAATTGGAGAACCCGCGTGACTGATAGGCGTGTTTTGCATTTCTGTCGTTCTGTATAGTCGATCGTTCTATAATTTCCAATGTTCTCTGCATCGATAGGTAGTTCTGAATTTCAAGAAATATATTGAGGGTGGACGAAGGGCAGAGCCGGCGTCGTCATCCGCGTGCTCAAAGGGTTTGGGGGGTCGGTATCTAAGGCTAAGAAGAGGGTAACAATTTCAGCCGGGGAACCGGCTGCCTGCGAGTGCACTTTGATGCTACGAACAAATCGCTATTTCTCTCCTTCTTTTTGTGCGATTCACTAGCTGCACGAAGTCTGCCATGAACTTTGAAAATATACGTCGACGTCACGAGCGCACGGTTGCGAACACGATTCGCGTATCCGTCGCGGCTCGTCGTAAAAAAAAAACAGACAAAAAAAAAACAAAACCGGTCTCTCTGCTTACATTCATCATATTCGTCCGAGACAATCCGCGTAGACTCGCGCGATTCATGCGGCGCCTCTCTTCGATGGTAATTGATATCACCTGCCATGTAAATATCGGTTATCATCAAGACCGGGGCAGGGGGAGGGGGGTTTCTCAACGGTTCGTCGTGCACAGGCCGCAACACGGTGGCGTCGAAAAGGTCGAAAAAACACACGCGCGGGCTCGCGCCTCTTCGCCATAGCCAAAAATTACGAAATAACCGACGGCAAGATAATTACATGTTGGTTTTAGAAAAGGCCGCGGGTATTATAATTCCACGCTGTGTGCGAGAATCTCGGCCGAACGAAGAAAACAAATAAAATAAAAAATAAAAATTAAACAAACCTCAACCGCACCTTAATTCGCATGTCCGTTGGTCCGTCGATTTTTCATAGTTAAACAAAAATGTATGATCCGACATTTTTTCCTCACAAAAAAAAATGAAACAAAAAAAAACGAGAGAAACAAATTTGCAACAATATGAAAGTCAACAATTTTTCTCGAGATAATTGATAAACGAGTTCCATATAAAACCATTTGTAAATTTCCAAGATGGCTTAGCAGAAATACTCTTCGAACACATCCCAATGCGACTTCGTGCGTGTTTGCCGACTGCGAACAAAAAAAAACAAATCTGAAAAAAAGGAATAAAAAAAATTGAATAAAAAAAAAACCGTGTCGAAAATCCGAACCGAGACATGGCCTGCTACGTTTCGCATCACGTACACGCATGGGCGAGAAATAATCGCGTATCTTGTAACAGCCCGGTGATTCACACTTTGCAATCATAACAGCCAACCTCGAAATCTCGCCACACCTGAGAGATAACAAAAAAAAAATAAACATTTTTTAAAAAACAAAAAAAAAATAAAAATCATACATCGGTATCTCGATCTGGCCTCTCAACACCTCCCTTATCGATATACTCCCCATTGTACGTCTCCGTAATGACACGTTCCGAACTCTTCGCCCGGAGCCTCTTATTGGTTTTGAAAAGCGCGGGGTTTGCTTAGTAACCAGATACTGGAACGAGAACCGCGCAGACGTGCCATCCCGTGTGCGTATGTGTTTGAGTGAGTGTGTGTAAGTGTGATATGTACGCGCATGCGTGTGAGTTTCGAGTCCCGAGGGCCTCGTCCGCAAAGCCATCGGAAAGATCTAATTTTTTTTTCTCATCTTTTTTCATCGTACAACCTCGGTTTCGCGTTCAAAGTCTTTAAGATCCCGCGCCACCCCCTCCTCCCTCCCCCATAGATCATAAAAGTAGATTCGTAGATCCAATATACGAGATACAAGCTGGACACCCAATTTCGGTTGGCCGTCTCACACGGAACGACCGCAACGAGCTTCGAAAAAAAATATTTTAACGTCTCGAAAATAAAATCGCGGTCGGTCATGTTCGCGGTAAATTTTTTTAAATTGTTTTATTTATTTTTTAGTTTTTTTTTTTCCTAGTTTCAGAGGCGTAAAATGTTCGGCACTGATTGACTATTATAATCAGAAATATTACGACGGACAAATTTACAAACTCGGTTGTGAATCGCGGTTTTGAAAAAAAAAATAAAAGAAAAATTAACCGTTGCGCTTATGGCTGTCATTGGGACAAGGGTCGTTCTCTGATTTTGGTTTTTATTATTTTTGTTTTGTTTTTTTTTTCATACGCCATATATATACCTAAATAAAACTTGACAACCATTTCTAAGACCCATAATTATTGAGATCGTAGTGTAGGAATGAAGAAACGACCAGTTATTAAAGTATCTCTTGTGAGCGTGGAAACCGAGGTTAGGTTTCTTGGGTTGCGATTCGTTTCACCTGCCCACCGTAGTTTCGTTCTCGTCGAAACTCTCTCGCTCTCTCACAGTCATAGACCCGTTAGCACTCGGGCCTGATGACCTAGCTCTCTTGATGAATCAGTGCCGCATTCGGGAGCTCGAGCCCAACCGTTGCAACTGATAAAATCATCGAAAAGTCAATCGTATGAAAAAAAAGAAGAAAAAAATATTTCGAGGCGTTGAGTCTCGGCGTGGAAATTTTACGTTTGGATAATTGGATTTTTTCTAAGCTGTTATTAGAAACATCGGACATGTCAATGGGCAGCTAGAGCAGGTTTAACTATGGAGAAATGTGTGATGGATTATTTTGAGGTGCAGTCACAGTTCACTCGATCAGGTGCAATCGACTAGATTAGCCAGTTCAATGATTAGCACTAATATAATTTATCTGTCGTATTCTTAATCGAATAATGTTAATCCTGCGAAAAATAAAATTCTGCTAGTTGAAAATTTACCAATGTTCGATTATCAGAAAGTCGTCAATCGTCCTATCGGTCTTATCGCAAATTAAGTTTAAGGCAAGCGACGATAGTAACTAAGAAAATAATTCAAATTACATATTTTGGATCCCATTCAATATTTTACAATAACACTGAATCGATCAGACACACAAAAAAATAACATTCAATTGCGTGTGTAAGTTAAAAAAAAATCTAAGTTCAACAGCCAATGTCGCGTCTTTCATCCAAAATCTCACATCAAGGTCCAACCCGAACGTGTCTCACCCTACCATCGAAGCAAATCCATCCCCCATCAAACCGATCATCGAATTATCAAATCGCAAATCATCGATCGACAATACAATAATCGCCCAAAAAACAATGAACCACCACGAATAATTTGCACGAACCATCGAGACAAATGCTCAACGATCGATTGAAACGTTAATTCGAACGACGAAACGAGTTAACAAGGCGGAACCCGACAGCATCCACACTCGCCAATACCATAATCCACGTAAGTACCGATCTCGCTGTGCCATGAATCATCACCGTTCCGGGGCACAAACTGCACACGAGCATATGGAAGTCCAACGAAGAGTGGGATCATGCGGTTGGTATCTAACGTACGGAATCAGCGAGCTGGGCCGCGCCTCACCGAGGCCCATAGATAAGTCGCTTTTCAAGACTCTCTCGCAGATCGGTAAGTGCATATGCTCCCCACGGGTTTTGCCGATGCTCTCGTGGCCAGCAGCCGTAGCGACAGCATGAGCATCGTCGCAGCAGCTGCTGCTGTACAGAGAGCGAATAAAGTGCAGATCGTGTATTCACGCTCGGTTGTATCTCGCTGCACCGCGTGCCACACGGTGCAATAAATAAGAAGGTGGTGCGCGGCACGGCGATCGGCCGATCGCGTCGATTCCGAGGGCGCGAGCGTTTATTCCCTCTCGCTCGTATACACACATAATATATACATATATGTAATACATACACGAGCATTCGACATTCTCACAATTATCGCGAAGCCGTTATCGCCTACCGGACAGCGTCGCTCGTGCGCCACCTTTGTATACATCAGCATACTTATTGAAACCGCCTTCGCCGATTCTCCAATCCTCGTGGGCTTTGAAAAAAAAAAACAAAAAAAGAACGATTTTATTTTTTTTTTTTGCAAAACTTTTTTCCACCTCCGCGAAATTGGTACGGAAGCGTTGCATATGCACGAGAAACGTGTGCCGGTTAGACCGGAGACGCTGCGTTGCCAATGGACGGGCAGTATCGTTCGTGCAGCACTATCACGCTCTGTACCGGGTGTATCCGAAGTTACAACGGGGGTTGGGCTCGAAACTCGGAACGAGCAACGTTCGGAAAGGCCAAATTCGGGGAGGGGAATTATCGGGACGGAAATGCTCAGAACGGTCAAGATTCGGAATATTATATATAGGTATAGTTGCGTACCTCGTCCTGCGGCCGCGTGACTACATTGCTCGACTTTCGAGCTTTCCTACGCGTAAATTATCAATGATAGATGATATGCCGTCGTAGACTTTTTTGTGGGAAATTTAATTCTCTACAAAATTGTTTATGTAGACTTTTGGTCAATATATCGTTGTTTATCCAGCGTTTCGATGGAAAGGTAAAAATTAGAAACAGGGATCAATATATTTTTACCTTCCCGTTCAAACGCTGGCTGTTTCGAGCCCAACCCGTTCCAGCGAGAACTTGAAATGGTGGTAAAAATTATAGCTAAATTTTTAGAACGTGTCGCATGGAGTTTTGTCCACTTGCGAAAATGTGGCATTTTCGCCTAACGCCTAACGATTCGTCTGGCAGATCACCGATGACCTTGAGAATTCCATGAAGGACGACGGAAGGATTTTGGATTGGAAGTTCCAAAGACACACCCTGTAGATGTGTATGCATTACATAGCTGCATATGTATGAAAAGGTGGAGAGGCTCGTGGCCATGCGCAGAAGTATTGCGCATTAGCATTTTCACGGAGCTGTATACGGCGCCGGGCTGCGCGCGGTTTTCCCACGGTGATGTACCTGATTTCGTCGTTGCCTGTTGTAACCGATGTGTGTGTGTGTGTGTATAAACGCATATATATATATATATTGGAATGGTGGGCGAAGGCGTGAGTCTGGGGCCCCCGCGGTATCCCGGTTGCTGACTAACCTTGCGGAATAATGAGGAGGCGGCTAGCTGCCGGTTGCTCCGTGGCGTCCGTGTCGGTTCTCCGCGCGGCTCGGTTGCGGGTCACTTCGGGTTCCACGAAACCGAAGAAGGATCTGCGAGGATCGAGTCCGCGTGCGAGATTCTCGCTCGCTCGTGGAGCACATGGCCGAGCCGGAAGGCAGCAACGCGCCCGCGGGAATCGTGAAGAACTCGCGGTTACGAGAGAGCCTATACATTAGTACCAAGAGAAAAGAAAATAAATGGAGATGAAGAGTCCGTTTGTGGTAGGGTTCTTGTACATATTGGGGGGTGGGTTGACATGAGGCGATGGATTCCCGATTCTTCCGGCTGTTTCTACATTTGATGTACACATGATCGGGAAATATCTCCCAAAATTTTATCCCAATCGGACTGTATTTGAAGGTTCCGCTTTCACGAATTCGATTTCGCCTTTTTATCAACGAGTGAAAATTTTCTTTTTTTTTTCAGTTGCAATTTATTATTCTCGGTAAATGAAACATTTCGGGGATGAAAAGTTAGTGCGATGAATATTATTGAGGTTACTTGAAATATTTAGTTGCGATATTTTTTGTCTTAGAGTTTGGAAACAAAAAGTTGACCATTTTTTCTTGACGAAAATCATTCAAAACTGCCGAAAAAAAAAAACAATTGTTGACTTTTCTTAAGTTATAATAAAATAATTAATAATAATTCAAAAAATATACATATGTACTCATACGTATATATGTGTATTCATGACTGTGGGGTTTTTATACCCTTCGCCACGCTGCTGATTTTGTAGACGCTGTGTGTTGCGCGCGCATACGCCCGCGACGAGTGTTCTCATCTCACCGGTGTACCCGTTCCGTATGCGGTGAGACGGTGCTGCCGCGGCTGGCTTGCTGGTTGCGGTGGTTGCGGGCAAGGCGACACGTGACACACGCGAGCGGCACGCGCGGCGCGCGCTTGCCTTTTCTCTTCTCCTCCGTCGACCAATCGTAGAACCAGTTCCCTCTGTCTCTCTCATTCACGTGCAATGTCCTAGGGAATAGAAATAACGTTCTTTCACCCGGTCACACGGGCCTGTACGACGAGCGATCGGACAACGCTCTTGACTTCTTCCAGCGAGACATCCTTTCTCCTTTTTTTTTCTTGTTCTTTTTCTTTCTTTGTTTATTTTTTTTTCTGCCTCTCTTGACAGCTTTGCACACACGCTGTTCACCTCGCGTACTTACCGCGTAAGCAGCTCTTATGACACACGGGCTCTGCCGCTTCTCTCATTTCTCGCGGATTCACGCGACGACGACGACGACAGCCGGGGAGATCCCGATGCGCATGCGCCACACACTCCTATCTCGATCCTCAACTTCGATCGGTATAAGCCGACGTTTCTCATCGGTGCAAACGCATTCGGATTGATATAATCTCCGCGGCAACGATTATATTAATACCTACTCGCCGGATCGTTTTGTTCTTGTAAGTTTGTTTTTGCGTGTGTGTTTGTGTGTGAAAATTTGCGGTTGGAAATATGTAATGGGTTTTGATTGAGATGATGATTGTTGATAACTACCCAAGTGAAAAAATTATATTTAAACTATATATATGGGATCGGGCAAATGTAATAATGTATAGACTATGTATAGTCTGGATATAGTCTACCCGTGGAAAAATTATATATAAACTATATGTGGGATTGAGCATATA
The DNA here is from genome assembly GCA_963662125.1 of Diplazon laetatorius. Lineage (NCBI taxonomy): Eukaryota > Metazoa > Arthropoda > Insecta > Hymenoptera > Ichneumonidae > Diplazon > Diplazon laetatorius. The sequence goes on along the minus strand of OY759161.1, from coordinate 10,506,179 downwards.
TAGTTTATGTACATAGATTATTATATATAGTCTATATGTATATAGTCGATACATAAACTATATATACCTAATCTATATATAAACTATGTATGCCCAATCTTATATATACATATAGACTATATATAATTTTTTTACTTGGAGGTCACGTTAAAACGAGAGATTGCCATTAGTTTAACCTCTTTAAAGAAAAAAGTACATCCTCGGTGTCAAATTTATTTGCGTGCACAAAGATCCGATTAGAACGTGTAAGTATATAGAAATATTGTGAATACACCATGAAACGTTATTCCAAAATATTATCGGATACGCTTGGGGGGCCGAGTGTTTGCCGCTTGTGTTTCGTCGTAAAAAAAAACGAAAAATAAAATAAAAAAATTTCTAAAAATGAAAAGAAGAAGAAAATAAAGAGCGAAGCGAATGATGGAAACAAAATTTTGTGGTGGGTTCTCGGGAGGCGCGGGGGTGGGGGGGGGTGAAGAGGATTTTTGTTGAGAATGGGAACTCATTGTCCGATCGCTTAGGAAACCGAAGCGATACAATGGATCGTGCGGACCTACACTGTGAATGGAATATTTCGAGTAATTCCCCAGACAGATCTCACGGCACTCGGTCGCTTCCCCCCCCCCCCCTCTTGGCCATCGGTTATTACCGTTTTCTTTATATTCTAATACCGCGGGCGAGTGCACAGTCTCTCGGACCACAAGCGGCGAACCAAACCCAGCACTCTGGCACACGCCTTGGTCGCGAATCCCATTGTGTCCAATATTGTATCCATCGCGTTCTGACCTATCGGCCAGATCTTCCCAGTCATTTCTTCGTGGTCGTTTTTTTTTTCTTCTTGTGGCGAGAGCGACGTGTCCGTGGGTGTTCCATTATTCCGACGAAAGACGCGCCACGCGAATGCACCAGTTTCACTTTTCCCCGTCGGTCATCCGCGCCTGCGCGAACGTACGGACCGTGAACACGAAGATGATGATGATGAAGAAGAAGAAAAAGAACAAAAAGAATAAAAAAATAAGGTTCACGATCAATGGTGACTGTGTGCGAACAACGCAGAGCCATTTCAAGCTTCGTTGTTCCTTTCATCGGGTCGAACACTGCTTGATTAAACCCCGATTGGGTCTGAAAGGAGATTTATTAAAATGTAAGAAATGGCCCACGTCGGACTGTGCGGAGACTGATGCATCGATTATCGGAGACTATGGTCGAGGAAAAATTTATGAGAAGGCACCAATCAGGATGAAAGAAATTCTTCTATCATGTTTTTAGGTTTTTCGAATTTGTGTTCTTTTGAAATGTTCGACGAGATCTGAATTTTATATTTGCGATGATTAATTCGTGAAAATGAAAAATTCGTCGGCAAGGAAAAATGTATGAGACGTAACCAATCAAGATGAAGGAAATTCTGGAATTATGTTTTTAGGTTTTCTTTTTAATTTGTGTTCTTTCGAAATTTTCGTCGAAATCTGAATTTTATATTTGCGATAATTAATTCGTAAAAATGGTTATAAATGCGAGAATTTATAATTTTGCATTGATAATCTATGTCTGTTGATACGAAGTCTTATTTCGATCGAATTATTCTGACCTCTCATGAAAATTTAGTCGAATTTGTAACAAAACACTTTTAAATAATTTTTAATTTTCAATTTGAACGAATGAATCGTAAATTAAAAAATCAATAATGAATGCGGATTTCTATGGGCGAAGGATCAACAGCGTTGAAGAAACGAAGATGGCAATTTCTAGGTCACGAATGGTCGACCGTTGGAATTCACCTTGCATCGGTCGACCAATATACCGATCCCGTCGACGCGCAAGCCCACCTGCGACCCGCACCCATGTCTCTCGTGCATATGCGAAGTTTTTATTATTCCATCACGATCGTGACAATGTCGGCGGCCCACGCGCGCTCGCAACGTTGCTTCGGGGCTTCGATTGAAATCCATTGTTGAGCGTTCGCGGATCTCCCGAAGATTGAAGGTCATCATTGTTTAATGCAGGTAATGATGGTGCATTGTGGGTAAGTATCGCACCGCGATCACCGCGGTAATACCATCGTTTTGTTAGCTATCAAGTTACATCGAAGACGAATATTTTCTTCAACAGCTGGCAAAAGTTATTCTCATCATTGTTGTTGTGAAAGCTCCATTGGCTTTCTTATCGAGTCAACGCTTTTTTTGTGTGGGAATGAATAGAAAAAGTTGAAAAAATTAGCACATCGTGATTTGATTGAAAAAAAATGAGACTAAGAGAAAATGAGAAGAAATAACATTTTTTTGCAAGTTTTTTCAGTTTAAGATTATGAAAACGTGAGTTTTTCTGATATCTGAATCTAAATCTTTCTGGAAAATCGTTCAGTCAATACTTTTCATGAAACAATAAATAGGTATATGTATGATCAAGTAATATATAGTTTTCATGTTCTCAATGAACCAGACTAATAAAAAAAAATACAAAAATGACTACAAAACCGAATGCTAATTGTTCGTTATTATTAAATTGATATAAACTTGAAAATTACACGAAATTTTGACTGTCCTTGATGATATGGCCAGCCACTGTATATGTTAGTGTGCGTATGTGTGCTCACATGTTCTCTTCATTATTCACATAATTTTTGCCTGCACAAAGAAACACCGAAAAAAAATTTTACAAGTGAATTATCGAACGTTCTTAAAATTAAAAATTAAATTTAGATAAAAAATTTAATTTAATTAAGAAAAAATTAAAAATTTAATTTAAATAAAAAATTTAATTTAATTTTCTTAGGGTAAGAAAATTGTGGTTTCCAAACTTTTCAACATCGATTTATCCATCAAATTTGACGTTGAAACGACGCGGAGCATTATTTTATCAATGAAATTATTTTATTAATTAACGACAGGCGGGAATCAAAAGGTTGCTGTGCACTTACCACGAAATTACGGAGTCTAGGAGTTGCATTAGCCGCTTCTGTAATGACACGTTGGGCGTGTCTGTGCGATGAAGCTGACACGCGCGCGCGCTTTGCTTCGAGCAGCTAAAAGCGCGACAAACGACCGTCGATTACACCACGAGTGGAACTATATACACACACCCCGGGGCTAGAACATCTAATTCACGATCTCCCGTACAAGCCGAGAGCAAATATCGTGATGATAAATTTCTCAACAACTATCACGACTGCGCATGACGACACAAAACGTCTCGCACAGATTTAAAAAAAAAATCTGATGTTTTTTTCTATTTCTCTTTCCAACCGCAGTGTGAAATTGATCGACATTTCAGAAACCGAGTCGACGTCTTTTCAATTACGAGTGCTAAAAAAAATTTGTACGATTTAATCAAGAATCATAATAAACGACGCTGCTGCTGCTGCTGCAAAAAAAATTGATCACATCGGGCGCGTGGAATTTCGTTGGAATAACGCAATCAAAAGAGTCTCGGTAGTGGAGTTGAATAAATTTAAAGATGTTATCGGTGTCATTCGTTGAGAGCATTCGTCGTGCAAATGCTCGACGGAGACTCGGTCTCTCGCCAGGCCGTTGAAATATCGGATTAAAATTATGCAGATTGGTATAATTCAACTTTTCTCGGTCCGATGGTGTTCGATCTTGCAGCGGGACGGACGAATTCACTGTCGGGGACTCGCACGGCTAACCGGAGTAATTTCAAAACGCAAACGATAAAGTACGTTCCACGAAAATGTTCGATCGACGTCGTCGCGAATCGACATAAATGAAAAAAAATTAATTTCCATTGAAATGAAAATATATTAAACACGGAAAGTCTAATTAATTTTCATTTATTGAATCATCGTTATGACTTTTTTGGTTCGTTGACGAAAGCTGCGAGTACTAAGAAATCAATTATTCGTTTCTTTTTTTTAATAGTCTGGCCTGGTGGATTTTTTGCAATTTAGTTTTTATTTGAAGTTTGTTTTTTGAATGAAATTTGTTGACGTTTTTGGGGAAGGAGTAAAGTGAATTTGACGCGAAATGCCCGGTATTGATATTTAAATCGTGATTTCGGCAGACACGACGTCGCTCCAAGTTTTTTCGCGACTGATGAATAATATAGGAATAATATGGCGAAGCGTTGAAGCGACTCCCGGAGGCTGAACGTCGAGGATTAATAACGCTCCCGGCCTGTCACTTCGGATAATCGCCCGGTTTCACCGATGCAATATCAACGCGCTCTGGCTCCTGTGGCATTGCCAGATATTACTACAGCTGCATCTGATGCTGGTGGTGAAGCTAGTGAGAACATTGAGGAATTTCGAATCAAGATAAATTATCGCGTACCTCGCGTTCTATACAGTTTGCGGATATCTGTCCATCTCGAGTGTCCTCACACACACCCACACACACACACACACACACACACATACTGATACACACACACACACATACACTGATACACACAATCGCGAGTCGCACGAACGCACGAAGTGAGTCAACGGGTACCCCGAGCACTCCTAATTATTCAGTTTAATTAAACACCACGGTCACGTACAATCATTGATTAATCGTACCTCTGTTAAAGACGCTCAGCCTGATAAATTAACGAAGATAAGCATTTTTATTATTTTCATTTCAACGATAAATTGAAAATAAATTTTAAAACAATAAGATAAATATTTTTATCTCGCGAAAACTGTTTCTTTGATTATTCGTTTCAAATGATGAATTGCAAATGAATTTTAATACAGTCTAGTGAAAAATATTTTCATCACGCAAATAAAAATATTTTTCACTATATAATAATAATAACAATATATTTTTTTTAATTGGAGCATCGTGATAACAATTAGTTTCATGAGTAATCTGTCGATGGATTTTTTTTAAATTAAAAAATAAAAATCATTCGACCATTTTTTTTTTTACAATTTTTCAATAACATATATCCCAAATGTCGTTGGGATTGTAGGTGTGATGCGGATGAAATTGCACGATGCACCGTGTGAGAATTATTCGCTAAGTCTCGGCGACACTAAACAGATTACGAATGATGCAAATTCGATTCTCAAGTTCCCGAACTTTGTGCAATCTTTTTTGTTTTTTTATTTATGTTTTGTTTTTTTTTTTTTTTTTTTTTTTCACGACCATGACGAAGAAGGAAGAGTCGCGGGGACGAAAGTTTCGCGCGAGAAAATCACGTTCGCGTCCCAGTTTCGTGGCCGCGATTGGTAACTCAAGATCGATAAACCTCGATCGGATCGACACATAGCGCGCCCGATATCCGATTACGCGAGTTGCGCGAACCTCCATCGCCTCCCCTTCCCCTTCGCCCTCGGGGCCCCGCGGAACGCGCGGATTAAAATATTGGCATTTGTGGTAATCGCCTTGGTCGTTCGCTACGTCCAACGGAAAATAATACGAATCGCGGAATCCGACACCCGCCGCGGTTCAGCCGCACGAGCCTCAACGACCACGTATAAGCGCTACTTCGCCATCGATGAATATTGAATTTCCAGAATTGGCCTGAATGTTTTTGATATTCGATAAAATAAAAAAAAAAAGAAACAAAAATCGTGGATCGAAGATATTGCGTTCCGGGACATTACACCGTGGCCCTAAAGTACCGACTATATTTTTCATACCAAACGCAAACCTCGTTCGACCCTTCGACGATTATTACGCCGGCGATTATTATTTCGTAATCCTCTTTACTACATTTTTTCACGGTTTTACGTTTCATAAACACGCGGCGCGATGCGGGAAACAAAAGAAAAATAAACTCGAATGAAAATACGAATTAAAATGGAAAAAGTAAAAAATATGTGGAACAATTCACATATTTTATGTATATGTATATAAAGTTTTCAAAATTTTTCAAAAAATAAAGCGCTTTATTTTTTCGAATATTTCAAAAACTTTGGAAAGAGGAAAAAATCTTATTCAATCTTTTTTGTAGACAATTCGATTTTCTACAAAAAAGGTTATTTGCATTATCGTCGTATCTCACATATAGTTTCCGAGTTGTTATGAACTTTATCGAAGCTTTTAAGGAACAATGAGCTATCTCAACTTGCCGGTAAAATTAAAGAATAAAAATAAACGCTAAAGTTTTAAACCTTTTGTATTAGGGTAAATTCCGATTTGAGAGCAAGAAAAAAAAAAGTTAGTTCAAAACGTAAGGAATAAAAAAATATATGTATATACAGACACATGGAAGACGCGATAGTGAGCTCAAAAAAAAAAAAAAACCTGCGACGGAATTTTTCTAAGGAGATACAACTAAGCTCACAATATATACATATACTTACTATATATACACATACGTTATACACATAGATTTTATTCTGGTACTCAGGAAACCAATCCGTAAATCTTGTTTACAAGCAAATTCCGACAATACCGACTGTATACGAGATTTAGTGAGATCCTCATTTTTGGAAGATGGGTTTTTGGCTCGAAAGCCTTTACCACCGTACTGTGTCGTACGCTGCACCGGCTTCTCTCCCTATTTTTCGCCTTTCAACCCTTTAAAGTGTAATTTACTACGAAAGGATTACTTTCTTCGTGGTTGTATATATATATAGCCGCGTCAATCTGCACGGTAAAGCGAAACGGCTGTTTGCCGCAAACAACATTCGTCGTGCAAGTTCCATGCCACCCGGACGATGCTCCGATGATCCTCTGCGTTTTATTCACGTTGACAATGCAAACGGTTAAACGTGAAAATTGTTGAATCTCGCTGTGTACAAGCGATATATTCTTCGTGTTTCATTCATTCGCCGATGCTTCGACCTCGACGGCGTTAATCTCGTTGGACGTTCGGAGTGACGATTTTTGGCTTTCCACGGATTTCACGGTCGAGCTTTCGAATATCCATACCGCCAATGTATTAATGCACAATATACAAATATATAATAACCGAGGCATCTTTGTCGATAAATAAACAAGATATACAAAGGGAATTTCCCTTTTTGCTTCGATTTCCTTTCATTATTTTTTCGTTCTTTACAATATAAAAACTAAATATAATTTTGGTTATTATTATTGTTATTATTTATTTAGCTGGTTGAATATTTGTTTGTTAATTCTTGTAACTGATTTTGTATAACTGGTTTCACAATCACGCAGATTGCTTCAATTCTATTCGTTGACCGACGAAGGGTGGAATAAGATCAAAACTTTACATTTTTCTATTATTTACAATTCAAACGTGAAATATCATTTTTATTTTTTTTATTTCTTTTGTGTTTCGATGATTGGAAATTTATTCGTGAACTCTTGTTCATAATTTTGTCATCTTTTGCGATCACGTGGATTGCTCTGATAATTTTCAGGGCGACGAAGACTTAAATAACGAAATTCAACATCCAATTTTAATTTTGCTAGTCGATCGTTATCCATCCGTAAATTTTCGTACATAATTTTTCTATTCCGTCACGTTTCACGTGATTGGCCGTGATTTTTTTTTCCGGTGGTTGACGAATGGAATAGAAGAGTAAAAAAAGAAAACGGGTTTTCAAAGCGATGGAACAGCCGTTGCAGACTGTGAAACGGAGTCGGGTTATCAGGATTGGCCGACACGAGAGACCATAGTCCCCGGAGCGGAGAGTACGAGAGAGGACCGGATCGGAGCCGAGCCCTGCGCGCGAAGCTTCGGCCTCACAGCGGGGTGTCTTCGGGCCAGTGGACCGTCTCCTAACAGGATTATTCTGACGTGATTGTATACGCGTCAAGGAAATAGAGTGGCATTGTGAGGCTCGCGCAGCCACACACACACACACACACACACACACAGACACACACACACAGATTTAACGTGGAGACTAGTCGAAAAAAATTGGAAATGTCGATCCTAAAGTCCGCCTACCGAAAAAAACGTTTATTAAACATTTTAAAGTTTCTTCACAGTCACCTGGCACGTTAATCTGGACGCACAGCATCCAAGATACGCGACGTGGAACAGGATTACGTAATAATTCCTTCACTCATCCAATATCATATGTTCAGCAAAAAATAATTGGAACGAAAAAGTTTCAAAAAGAAACAAATAATAAATAAAAAACAATAAAATAACAGTTTTTACATGAGGAACCATATTTCTTTTTTTTTTCGTTTTTTTTTTTCGTTCTTCGAAAAAAATGGTCTGGTTTATATTTGAGACTGGTCCAATTAATCCTGTGGCAAGATGTTTCATCGCGTTTTGATGGTTGACAGCACCGGTGACGTTTGACATCCCTTGGAACAAAAATCCTTCCCCGAATTTGGGGTCGTGTTTTTGAATTCGTAGGCGTGTGGTTGAGTTTCAGCCCGTTAGACATTTTCACGCGATAGATCGACGACGATTTTTCAGTGTCGCAGAGTTTGCCACACGTGGATATAGGCGACAGTCGCGATAGGATGCAGTACGACGCACCACGTGCGGGTAAAAATTGAGACAGCTGTGACGTGTTTTTGAAGCAGCACGCGAACGCTCGACGACTCGACAGAAAGTTCTGATGGAGGAGAACGATTTTTTTCCAACATTCCGCGTTTGTCAGAAAACGGTTTTGGGTCATTTGTAAAAAAAAAAGGATCGAAAGACGAAAGTCGTAGATAAGAATAGACTCGGTTTTGTGTGTGTGTGTGTGGTTAGGCATGTTTCTCGTAGTGCATATGGCGAGAGTGACTGATTGTGAGTATCGACGATTGACCAATTTTGAAAATATGTCCACACGTATTTCTGTTTTTTTTTTTTTTAAATAACAGGATTGGGCTGTGTGTCATTAGACGAGAATGTCAAAAACTCGTTCGACTCTATATTTCATGATTAAAATATTTTGGAAGCTGGAAGTGTGCTTTTCGTCACGTTTCGTCGGTCGGGCTTCTGCGTTAGTCGATAAATAGGGTCAAGGGAGGTTCAAATTTTAACGATTGTATATTTCAAGACTTTTCTTGCAATTTTTCAAAATCCAGATGAATCATTGCAATTAGAAAAATGTTTTGAAAAAAATCTAAAAGTCGTATTTTGGTGCAGCCATTTTTTATTGACAAATAAATAATAAATGTTCATAAAACGTCAAAAAAATTTAGATCGTTTCTCCCCGGGAACTCCATAAAAAATTCCAAAATCATTGAAACACATTTTTTCGGTTATTTTGTTTATATCGAAGCTTTGGCGATACGACCTAATTTTTATTGTATTATTATTAAATTGTTATTTAGCAATAATTGACATAACAACAACAAATATGAACTTGCGAAAATTTCTACAATTTGTTTTTTTTTTTCGATTCTTTCATTGAACTCCAATCAACAAAATGTAACAATAATATTTTTATGTTTATTAATAATTATTTTTTTTGTCGTTTTCTTATTTAACGTTGTTATCGATCGAACAATGCACTTCGAAGTTACACATCGATCCGAAGCAAAGCCGTTGCTGAGAAAATATTTGGCAAACTTTCACGCATGATCGAAAAAAAAATATATCTTCTTCGAGATCGGGCAACGTTAGCCGTTTTCTCATGGTTCTCATACTTCGCCACCCACGCGCTCGATTTTCCGAAGAAGAAGATGAAAAAGAAAAACTTAAACTCGAATGGCTTGGCGCACGCCATCTAGCCGAATTTCGTGAATCGAATCTCGTAGTTGCACAATAACTCTGCACGACATCCAAGGTGTTTCACCGGACACAATGCACAGACGTGCTGACTGCGTGTGGGAGAGGAAAGAAATAGAAGAAGAAGAAAAAAAAGAAAGAAAATTTTTACGAATACGTGAGGCACCGTGCCAGAGCAATCCGGTAACCATTGACGAGAATCCTATCGATTCACGGTTCACTTAGTTCGAGCCCACCGTTCGACATTTGTCGTACGACTCATTCCAACGTTGTTACATAACAATTCCTCTTGTTCGGATAAACGGAAAATCCGGTGCTGGTCAGTCGACGGTCTCATTTCTATGCGACGCCCTTGTCGCCGGACCGAAACACATATCGTTCCTTCACCAGGCAATGACATATGTATGTGTTTTTTTAGGGTTCTGTAAAAGTCTAGGAACTCTTACGATTTCGCCAAGTCTGTCCGTGTCCGTCCGTCTGTATGTCACAGGCCTCCCATTCTCTCAGTTATGGACCGATTGAGATGAAATTCGGTACACAGACGTAGATCGGTGACCTAAAAACAGAAATGTCAACATGAAAAAAAATGTTTTTGACCCCCCTCCCGCAAATTGTTCACGACATTTTTTTTTTGCTCACACCATTGAGTGAGATATCTTTGGATAGGTCTCCTTAAATGCAACAAATAATGTCCTGAGACCTTTCCATTTCAACCCTTCAGTCATGAGATATTTGCTTTCAAAGTCGTTATCAGAGTGTCCCCACCTCTAACTTTTAAGCTATCGATGCAAAAAATGTGTAAAAATTCTAAAATATAGCTTTTAATTAGTGAATTTAATCAAAATTATGATGAACACTGTAGCCAAAATAGTTTACGAAAAATATAAAAATAACTAACTAAACATTTTTTCTCAAAATTTACGCCTACGGAACCCTATCATGTGCGTGCCCAACACCCTCTTGACCAATTTTTTTTTCAGCAGAATCATATTCTTAATCTCATTAACTTGTATTCGGACATTTGACATCGAAGCTCCAACAAAATCATTTTCGACCCAATGTTCAATATGAAAAAAAAAAAAAAACCAACTGACACAATATCGAACATCGTCGCATTTGTCATCAGCTTCGTAATTTTCATAACCTTTAGAACAACCTGAAGAAGATCTCGAACCATATTCGACTCGTTGAATCTCTTCGTGCACTCCGTTCGGCAAACAATACGAAATAAATGAAAAAAACAGTAGCCGCGAAGCAGCTGCGAGCCTCACGAATAATTCACAACCCCCCCTCCCCCCTACTCACCCCTCCCTCAACGGAAGTTTTCGTACATCGTCAATCATTTCACACACATGGTATACGAATGTAATTTTCACCTCGGCCCAACGAAGCCCAAAACTGACAAATACAGTAATTAGTTACGCGGGCATCGAAAACATTTGGTGAGTCATATACATATAGGCACCGATGAATATGGCAGGATGCGCGTGAGGCGGTTAGCGCTGATGCACCGGCTGGTGGCACACAGTTACACATTATGACAACGACGACGACGACGACGACGAGACCCGAGGTAGACCGCGAAGACAGCACGTTTTTCAACGGGGAACGCCTAAAGAAACAACTCCGAGTATTTACATTTCGCGATGATTAATCAGTCTTCCAGCATCCAACCTCTTGGCAATGGTGATTTCAGCTCGAGAAAAATTCTCCTATTTGTTTTAAGACATTTTTTCATTTTTATTTTTATTTTTCCTTTTTTTTTCATCCACTTTTTTTTTTGTCGATTTTTATTTTCGAAGCTCGGTGCACCGGGAGTCGAGGTCGAACTCGAGCCTCGTGGCCCGGGAGGAAGAGGAAGTACTCGAGAGCGAGCTTCCTCCGCGTTTCGTTCGATCCCCTCTGATTGGGCTCTCGAGAATGAAAAAAAAAATTGAGAAAAAAATAACGAAAGAATATATTAAAAAAAAGGTCTTACGACGTGTGACGAAAGATTAATTCGTCCGGATTGCATCGGGTTGAAGAAAAATGTTTTCTCTATTTTTTTATTATTAGTAATTTTTTATTTTTATTATTTTGTTTTTTTTTTTTTCAATTTTTCAAACGCGACCGGGGGGTATTAAAAATTCGGTTGTGTGGGGGCACTACACACGTGGTGGGTTCATGTAGGATCGAGCGTCGAGGAAGAGGCGCGTGTGCATGGTCGGAGTCCTCCTCGCGGCACACACACACACACACACACACACACGATTCAACGTAATTAGCATAAATAAAAGAAAGTTTTTTGGGGGGGGGGGGGGGCTGGCTGATTTACGCGGAGTCGCCTCGCCGCAAGAACGATGAAATATCGGAGGTCCGTTCTCGCCCAAAAGGTTCAGAGGTTAAAGCAAAAAACTTACGTTTCATTATCCTCCATCGTGTATCTCTCACTCTCTCTCTCTCTCTCTCTCTCTCTCTTTCTCTCTCGTCGTTTCACGCGAGACACGCACGCGTGAGTTCGACGTACCTATATATATATACGTATACACTTGCCGTTAATCTACGAAACCTTTTTTTTTCTTTTTTTTTACATTTTTTTTCCGGGCGACCGCGCGCGGCAATCGGAGGTCGCCTTCGCGAATTTTCGATCGTTTCCTTTCGTTCCGCTCTCTCGCGTTCACACACCGCGAACGCTGTGAACCGCGCGCGGACCGGGGTACAAAAATTGTGGCGAGACCGAGTCCCCCCATGGACGAGGATGCGCGCCCCCGTAACCGCGTGCGGCATTTCACGGTTCTTATGCGGTTTCGTATATCTTGTTTTCGGTTCTGTTCGTACACGTCAACCGAGAATCAACGTATACGACGACACGAGTGAAACGATTGGATTTCTTCTTCATTATTAATTCATTCGTCTATTCCAATTATTTCTTCTAATTTACAATGATTCAATTTTTTTGAAAATAATTCGATGATATAATTATAAAGAAAATATTAATAGTTTGACAAATATCTCATTATTAATTATTATTAGATAAATTAATAATGATATATTTATGAAATTAATAATACAATTATTTTCAAAGAAAATTAATTAATTGTAAATTATGGACGAAATAATTGGAATAGATGAAGAAAATGATTGAATAATAAGACATATTATTGAAGATTCTTTAAAAATTTATTTTTCAAAATAATTAAACGAATAAATATTATTAAATTGAATTCTAAAGATATTAAAATTAAAAATCATGCATTTGATGATAATGATAAAATTGTGGAAACCGACGCTCACCTCAGCTTCGTGATTTAGAGCACGACGCGATAGCCGAATTAAGAAAATTTTTAAGATAAATTGTCGGGGTGGGTGGGGTGGGGGTGGCTTGTAGAACGTACGGACACGAGGCAATAACTTTCAAATTTGATTACAGCGAGTGTGTGGGGCGTCGAGTCGTGTTCGAGGGTGGGGGTCACCCCAGGCCGAGTGGTCGGGGTAAGGCGGAATGGAAATATGGATGACCAACCCCGCGGGGCTACTCTCTCTCTCTCTGCAAATCGATGCCTCAACCCTTGCATCAACACCCACGCGTAAAAACGCTCGCACGAAAAAAAAAAAAACGACCGTGCGCGCGGGTCGTAAATAAAAACGAAATTGTTGAAGGGCTACTCACGCGCGCACGGGTCCCATCTCGGCCGTCCTCTCCTGTACGCTCATCTCCTCCGCGGCCGGTTAAACGTTAAACAAAGGTTACGGAACACGTCGAGCGGGGCGCCTGTGCGGTTATCTCTGATCTGTGTTGGCCGAGGCGTGCATCACCTCCCCCCCTTGCAGCCGCGACTTCCTCCTCCATCCCTCCCTCGGATCGTGTATCCTTTTCTTCTGCTCCTTCCACCCGGCAACATTGCCGAGATAATCGCTGATAATTATTCGTTAGATAAATACGATCGGGATCGAAGATAATGAGAAACGTTATTTATTATTGTGTTACAGAGTGTACTGCGAAGGCACACTGGATTCTGCCAGCCAATGTCATGCTTGGAGCAACGCGTGCCCGTGTAGAAAAATTATATATAGTCCATAAAGAAAGTCCGTACATGGGTAAATGGGTCGGATGAAAGTTGTAGGAATCGAAGGGGAAAACATAGTTCTGATGAAATCTATGCTTTGACAGCTTATGTTTTTTATGTTTTACGCTGTCCGTAAAAAGTGCGGTTTTACGCTCACTTCGTTCGCTTCAAACCGCATTTACAGAACTTGTGACATAAAAATTCCTACGACACTCGTACGAAAAACGTTTTCTGGACTCGTGTGATTGCAATACTCGCCTTCGGCTCGTTCTGCAAACTCACACTCGTCAGAAAAAAATTTTTCGTACTAGTGTCATAATATACTATTTTATATTGGCTAGATGTATTATTTTTTACTTGGTCAATGATATTGACTGGTGACAATCAACGAATCCTCACATTCCTGACATCAGCTGTTGCCTAACGATCCAGTCAGCTTGAAAGATGCAAACACGGATGCACCGTCGACACTATATCGATCCACATATGTATCTACCGTGCGTTTCAGTTTCAAAGTTATAATCAAGCTTTTGCATGCTGGGCGGGCTCTCTTTTACGGAACGAGCCAGTCGTGAAACAATGCGGCTGTCCGATGAACTCCTCTTCTAAATAAGATTCCTAATTTATTCAGATCCCCCCTCCCCCGCCGCTCCTCCACTTTCTTCTCCACCCTTTCTCACTCATCCTCACGTGCGGAATTTTGTTCTTCCCCGGTGGTACAACGTCACGTCCGACTCTGTAAACCTATAGCTGTCTCAAAAACGTTTTTGTATCAACAAACTCTCGTCTTACCCGGGTTGTCCAATCGCGAATCTTAACACTTTTCAAACTCCGGCACGGGGCACGGGGGTTTTGCGTTTGAATATCATCGAGAACACGAGCCGCTGTTGTTTTGTTGTTTCTTTTTTTTCTATTTTTTGATAACCGTCGAGAGACGACGGGGTTGAAACAAAACGTGGATTCGGAATGAGAAAGATGGACGATGGAGAATGGGATACCGATGATGAGTCTTTCTCGCCCTCGCGTTTGTCCCGTGTGTGTGTGTGTGTGTGTGTGTGTGTGTGTGTGTGTTCACCGTGTCGTACATCAACGTTTTCACATGCAGGTGGGCGGACGCAACGTCAGCCGCTGACGCCCCGCGAAATTGAATCTAAAGTTTGAAGTTGGCGGTTTTTTTTGTTGTTGTTTCTTGTTTCTCGTCGTCTCGGCGGGGGGAGCTTCCCGTTCATCGGAATCTTCGTGAGCGAGAGAGGGAGAGATAGAGAGAGAGAGGGGGAGAGAGAGAGAAAGAGAGAGAGAGTGAGAGAATGCACGAACGGAGTTCTTACCTCGTGTTGGTTGTGCGGCAACAGGGAGGTCGCAAATCATCACCTTGAAGCATGCTTCAACCGTTCGCGGCGTTAGATAGCCCAAGATTACAGTCTTTGGGTTTTTTACAGTCGAACGAGAACCGTTTTCGAGCACTTGAAAAAAGAAAACGGTTTCTTGCGCTCGATGTTGGTTATCGAGGTTGTCTCGGTTGACGCGGACTGTGTACTTCGTCGTCGCAACGACAACATTTTAAAGGGGATCGCGTTCGAACAGTTCACCCAAGATGGGAATGAAAACGATGGTAGGTCCAATTCGATGCAATGCAGCCCTCTCATCGCAAGCATACGACAAGATTTATTGGTAAATGCATTATACCAAATTGCAATGCTTGTTCATTTCAATTTGGTACAATTGCAATGAACACGCGGAATAGACAAGGCACTTATTATTCAATTATTCGAGAGTGAAAAATATGATAACTAACTCGAGGCCACCCGAGTCAAAATTCTCACCACTATTTCAACTTATTTTGACATCACTTTCAGGGTGAAAGAGGTTGAAAGTACGACGAAGCTACAAACAATTCCAATGTGCTTTTCAACTTCAATTCGCCCCAGAAACCTGCAGTTATTTCCCATCATTCAAGTTTGGAGGGTGGAACGAAGGTATAAAATGCAATTTATCGTAAAGACATCCAGGACCAAATAAGTAATCAGGCTGAAAAATGAGTGTCAAACAAACGTTTTCACGAAATACTTCGATGTACACAATATATACGACTCTCACCAGTCGATTATAAAAAATCTAATAAAGCAGGCACAAAAGTTAACGCACGTTCCTTCCTTCTCATTCTCATTTTTAGAGAATTCTACAAAGCCTCACTGAAATTCTCAATATATATTTTTTTATATATTTTTTTTAATTCTCTCACTCATAAGGTCCATTGGCCCTGAACCGCTTTATCCTCTCCCGGCTTTGTAATTTTTTTTTCTTCGTTTCATTATTTTTTATTTTTTTCGTCTCATTTTATTACTTTTAACCGATGAAATGATGTCATTAGATATACTTAGGCGTGAGTTTATTGGCTTCTTTGTGTCGAGGAAACGGCTCCCGTGGAACGCCGTGAACTCGGTTTCACCGGTGTTGCCGCTGTTGGTTGGTCGCTGCTTCTGATGCTGCTGCTGCTACTGGTTTCAACACACCGGGACCGCGATTCATCGGTTATCACGACGGAATACGCGGCGACCCTTTATTGCCTCGACCGAGCCCGGGCTAACCACATTTACTGCCGCTAATACAGCCGCTGTCTCCCGAGACACAGCCACCAACACCGACAAACATATCGCTCGAGACGTTCCCTCGACGCGTTCAGACAGCCATTTTTTTTTATTATCGTGGGCTGGATTCGAAATCCTAAAAGTCGTTCTTGAAAAAAAAAAAAAAATTAATGCGAGGATTAAAAGCCATCTTTTTCTATCCATCTCTTTTCCTCTCTCTTACTCTCTCTGTCTCTGTGTCTTTCTCGCTCACTTTCCCGTTTGCTTGTGGCTCATATAATTTATGCTGGAATCAACGAAAATCTGTCGACGAACGATCGCTATTTTATCCACACTCATTCCGAGCTGATGCCTGAAAAATAAAATAACAAACTGGTCGAATAAAATATGATAAGTTTTCGAAATTGATTTTTTAGAAATCTATTAGATATAAAATTTTTGTTATAATTTATCCGTAAGCTTCGAGTGAGGCGTTATATTTTTTCCTGATTTACAAATGAATTCAGATCCAGTAGTTTTGTAAATAAGGGATGAAGGGATGATACGTAATTTCGCATGTTTTTTAGAATAACTTTTGAAATATGCTATTTAAGTTGAAGAATTATTATTGTTATTATTATTATTATCATC
>OY759161.1:10449375-10486875 GCA_963662125.1 Diplazon laetatorius | reverse complement strand
TATGAAACGTAAAACCGTCGACGATATTCCATTCGATATACAGACTGTATAAATCACAAACCGAATAGACATATATACACATATATATGTATCTCGTACACGAGAGGCTACAACGACCCAAGACTCCAGAACAAACACGATCGTTATGAGAATAAAAAAAAAAAATAAAAAAATAAAAATAAGAAAAAAGCAAACCCCGCGCAAAGAGCCGTGCGATCGGGGGCGATCGTGTCCCCCGAACGTGTTACGAAAACATAATGAATGTTTGAAGAATTTCTTTCGACGCACGAATGCACTCCGATCCGTGTTTCAAGCAGCTATAACAACAAATTAAATGCCGAGATTGAAAAAAAGAATAGAGGAAAAAAAAACGAAGAAATAAAAATAATGTTTTCGTCGGCACACGTTGATCGTCTTCGATCCCTCGACGATCCCGAGCGTTGTACCTACATAGTAGCTTGCCCCGGTTGCTCACCGGTCCCTTCATCTCGCACACACCGACACACGCACACACACAGCCACCCCCGCGCGAGTTACATTTCCTCGTGGACAATGTTCGGGATCGGATATTATAGTTTAGCGCACATCTTTATGAAGGTATATATATGTGGTTCGACCGAAATCCCCGAGCACGTCAGAGAGAGAGAGAGAGAGAGAAAGAGTGGAGCGCATGCGCGTACCTGTGAGTTTTCATCGAGGTACGTCGACGACGGGGGTGGAACGATATTGTGTAAAGAGCATAATAACGCGAGGGGCTGAGGGGGGGATGGGGCATGAAAGAGAGGCGAGGAGCTGTCTCCCCTTTGTGGGTAGCCGACCGTGTCCTGAAAGGATCCTCGAGAACGGACCCGAGGAGAAAAAAAAAAGAAGAAGTCCTCGTGGTGGAGGTTCTCGCGGTCCGTGAGGCGTACAACGGAGTGAGAAAGATGCGCGCCACCGAGATCGGCACCGGTTCGCGAGAGTTAGGGGCGCCAGCTGAGAAAACATGCCCGTGGCATGTCGACGGACCAATGGTTTAACGCTTGTACATATATATAGATATATATGTATGTATATTTGTATATATATATATATATATATATATATATACATGCAAGTGCGTGTGCATGTGTATCTGCAGCGAGCTCACGCAAAATATAACACGCGTGTGGTGTATATAGATATATATATATATATATATATATATGTACGTGTGCCTCCTTTGGGACGCTGAGAGAGCTCTCGTTTCCCCCTTTGATCCCTTCTTCACGTAACCCCGTGCAATTTGTACGGAGGATCGATTCGACGATGAGACCAGATACCGGCAACCAGACCGGGGGCGCCCTCTCTCGCTCGATCATCGGTCTATACTTTTCTCATAATAAACCCCCGTTAAGCCCGCGAGGTATTAACAAATCGTCGACGAACGTGCAGTCTCGGTACTCGCCCGTTTACGGACACTCGACTTTGCGACTGTGTTTTTTTTTCTTTTTTTTTTTTTTGAATTTTTTGAATCGCGTAATTGGATCGTTCTGAGGATCGTCATGGAAATGCCATATGGCGAAATGGAAAGATGATGGAAAATTTTTGCTGCATGATGTTTGTTGAATTTATTTGATTTATTCGATTTATTGAATTTATTCGATTTATCGAATTTATTGAATTTATTAAATTCATTAAATTTATTGGATTTATTGAATTTATTGAATTCATTGAATTTATTGAATTTATTAAATTTATTGCATTTATTAAATTTATTGAATTTATTGAATTTATTGAATTCATTCAATTTAATTGATTTCATTTATTTTCTTTCTAGCATCTTGGATGAATTTTTCGTGAATGTTGATAAACGCAGCGTAGAATATAACGCAGAGACAATGAAAAAAAAAGAAAGAAGAAAACGTGATATACGCGTGACGGTGAGAAAAAAAAACGTTAATTCGGAGTCAAAAGGCGAAGGGTGGGAGGAGAAAGAAAGTGAGGGGTAAGGTTGGGCCAATCATCGTCGCGTGATACATAAATTATAATCAGAGCCGAGTAGCCATTGAATAAAAAAAGGCCGGGGATTCCGGCCGAAAACGTGATGAAACGCCGGGCAATTCGATTTGTGTCCCCCCCCCCACGCACGGGGGTCATCAAAGGAGCCGGCGACGCGATCGCGTCGCGCCCCGGCGCGTTCGTAAACGTTTCTTTCTAACCGCGGCCGCCAAAGGATTACGAAAAATCCGGTCCGCGCGCGTTCTCTCGCTTTGTCAAAAACGTTAATCCGAGGCCCAGCCCGTTTTTTTTTTTTTTTGATAATTTCGTGAACGAAAACGATTTACACGTGAATCGCGGAGGCACGAACGATCAAACCGGGCCTGACGCGTCGTCATTTGCGTGTCATCTCGTCGGGGAGTGGGGCGAAGGAGGGAGGGGGGGAGGGCCCCAGTCGTGATATCAAATACTGAGTATTTTGAAGTATGTACATTTCGATCAATGCATGCATTACATTATTATGTATATTGAATTCATTACATAAATTCGAAAACAAGAATAATCCTGATACTTTGGTAACTGATCTGGGTTGAAACATAAGAGTATGTCAATGTATATCAATCTTGACGGAGATTAAAATTGAAATCTGACGAGGACTTTTTGTATTATATCAAATTGGGCGTGATTTTCCATAAGGCTCCATGTTAAACGTGTGAAAATAAAAGTGTTGATATATTTTTTCTCGCGCTCCGGAGAGCCATAAAAATTTAACTGAACCTTTTTCTTATCAATACCTATGAGTATGCAAAGTTTCATGAAAATCTGACGAGGGTACTTTAACGTGTTTGAATAGAAACGACCGCCCCACCAAGATCATCCAACGTTCCGTGACACCGGAAGGCGTTTTCCACGACATCGGGCAAGTATTCCGAATTAAATCGTCTCATTATTCGACGTATATGGTCGAGATACAAATCAAATACATATCCTCGGTGATGAGGATGAGAAGTCTCTACCGTTTCTCATTACAGAATATTTCTCGGACCGAAGTAGGGAGGCTGACTGCTGTTGCTGTTGCGTGTGCTGGGTCGCGCTCGTCATCGTCGTCCTGGATTGTTGTCGTCGACGTTCGTACACAACCCACTCGGCTGAGACCACGGAGCCCGGCTGCTGCGAACGTTGGAGGACGATGGAAAAAAGAAAAAAATAACGAGAAAACGAAGTAACCGAGTGTCCATCTGGGTTCGGACAAACGCAAGAGAGAGCACGTGACACACCGCATGACGGACGGCCACGTCAACGTCGGAGACCGCTCTCGTCCGAGTTTCGCGGATGTGAACGCGCGCGCGTGCGCCTGCGCCGAGCTACTGTGCAGCAATGCGCGGACAACACTCGTCTTTTGTTTTCTGGACCGGATTCAATTTAGTCTCGACATCTTGTAGATCGGAGGAATATAATTAGACGGACAAAGAGAGAGAGAGAGAGAGAGAGAGAGAGAGAGAGAGAGAGGAGCTGAGCACGTGGAATTCACATACACGACGTGTTTGACATAATACCGACGCAGAAATACGACCTCACTGTGTCCCAATGTCTGTATACGTCCATTTTCGGTCAGAATGACATCATCCCGACTATCATGCTCATGTTGGAAGTTTCAGGATAAACCTGCGACCTTGATTATTCCAGTCAGAGCCTCTTACAAACCGAACACCATAAAATTAATAAAATGTTGATGAAACAGGCGAAAAAAAAAGAAAGGAAGATAAGCGAGTTCGGGGTGCAGTATCTGGAGGTGTCGTGTGTTTGTCACGGCCACGGGAGGCTGAGTTTTCACAACAGGATTAGATGAATCTCGCATAGGAAGACACACACACACACACCCAGACAGACAGAGAGGTAGAGAGAAAGGGAGAGATCGATGGAGAGTAAAAAAAGAGTGGGCGAAGAAAAGATGAGTGGGCCCCCGGCCCATCTTCGAACCTCATCTGCCCCAGAAATGTGCAGCGGGACCATTTTTCACGGACCTCTTCGAATCTTCCTCTTCTTCTTCGTTTTTCTTTTTTTTTTACATTCCCGTTCGGTTCTTCTCGAAGGAACCCACAGACCTGGAACACCGTTGCTTGGATTATCCACATCCGGTCATTTTTGTTTAATTTTTTTTTCTTCACTTGTGTCTTCACCCGCGCATGGGGTGCAGAGGGAAGCAAAGACGTATATATGTTTTTTTTTATTTCGGTCGCTATAGGGCGCACGTGAAGTGGTGTTTCTATCGAGGCGTTCATTCATCCAATCGAGCTCCACGGTTCACCGTGAAGAGCCACGCGAGATCAACGGGCATACAAATTTTCAACAAAACTTTTCCAATCAGATAATATCACACATCTCACCTCTCTCATTCGTTCCAATAATTTTTTTTCCGGTCGGGTAATACGAAGCGCCATATTTTTCAAAACTATATTCACCACGTTCGTGGAATACTTCCATTTCATTTGTCGCCTCACGATAAACAGACGAGAAGGGAGCATGAGTCGCGAATGGCGAATCACACAAATATATATATTTATATGTATATATATGTATAACTGAGGTCGCGAAGCGTCGAAGGATATCCATAAAAATATGAGAAATTTTCATCGCTTCGACGTCGTAAAAACTTGGATGCTGTAGCTCCGTCTCAGCTAGAATAGCCATCTGACAAGGATATCTATATAACTACTCACCTTATGAGAAACTTGTTATTTAATTTTTTTTTTATTACGTTTTTTTTCTGCGACCGTACGTCGGTTTGTGTAATCCGGTACTTTAGCGTGTGTGTGTGTGTGTGTGTGTGTGTGTGTGTGTGTGTGTGTGTGTGTGTGTGTGTGTGTGTGTGTGTGTGTGTGTGTGTGTGTGTGTGTGTGTGTGTGTGTGTAAAGACGCTGTAGAGGTCGAAGGTGATCGTGTGTCGTGTCGTGTTGCTGCGATATTAAAAATATGGCGGATTAAGTTCATCGTTGACGGGTAAGAAATGAGGGTTTTTTTTTTTCATTTAAAATTTTTTTTCGGTTCAACTTCGTGACTACCGGTCGCTCAAACACTGATCCCACCCGTGACGTCACTAAGCCTTCGACGCTGCGCATTTTTACAAAAAAAAAAAAAAAATTGACAAGCCACATACACTCACAGCGTCACCGCGTGATTACAACCATACGTCGAGGCGTAACTTATATACGAACGTAAAGTTAGGTGCAACACACATTTACAATATCATTTCGAAGCCGATTTTTTCGGAGCCGATGAATGAAAAGCCATTGGCTTTTCAGAACTATGTTCTGAAAAGCCAATGGGGCTAATTGAACCTTCGTCGTTTCTTCGTGCAAGATCATGCGCATGCGCGCACACGTCGTTCGCCACTGACGATGTGGGTCCTCGACCTCTGCCTCGACGCTATTGCCTCGCCTTGTCGGCTTTCCTCTGAGCCCGAATGAATTTACATCGAATTTTAATTTATTATCGTGATGGACCTTCGAGTTCACCGATGGACTAAGTTATTGACGTAGCTTCGAACGACGTCGGACTCGATTTGCCTCGTTTTACTCGAGTCTGAAAACTGATACGACGTTCGAACGAAATTCAATTTAATAAAACGATGATGAATGAAAAAAAAAAAGGGATTCGAGGTTTGGAATGGGAAAGTTTTTATTTATCACGAAGCTACGGAGAAATAGTGGGAGGAGGTTATATTGACTTTTTTGTTGAATACTTGCCGTGTCGCTTTGGGTCGCGGCGTGTGATAATTTTATGCAGCCATGCACATTATTTTTCATTTCAGTCGGCGAGTGTCAACGAATTCATTGTTTTAATGTAAAAAAAAAGACGTTGAGTAAATTGAAATTCACGATGAATCAATTGTTTTCAACAGAATATGAGGTCATTCACAATCGAATCGCACTCGTTCCAGGGTTAAGAATAGAAAAACAATTGGTCAAGAGCGTGTGGGCACACACATGATAGGGTTCCGTAGGCGTAAATTTCGAAAAAAAAATTTTAGTAAGTTATTTTTATATTTTATTTCGTAAACTATTTTTGCTACAGTGTTCGTTATAATTTTAGATTAAATGTACTAATTGGAAGCTATATTTTGGAATTTTTTCACATTTTTTGCATCGACAGCTCAAAAGTTACAGGGGGGGGGGGACACTCTGATAACGACTGAAAGTAAATATCTCATGACTGAAGGGTTGAAATGGAAAGGTCTCAGGACATTATTTGTTGCATTTTTGAGGGGACCTATTCAAAGATATCTCACTCAATGGTGTGAGCAAAAAAAAATGTCGTGAACACTGTTGAATTTGCGGGAGGGGGGTCAAAAACTTTTTTTTTTATGTTGTCATTTCTGTTTTTAGGTCACCGATCGACGTCTGTGTACCAAATTTCATCTCAATCGGTCCATAACTGAGAGAATGGGAGGCCTGTGTGACATACAGACGGACGGACGGACGGACGGACTTGGCGAAACCATAAGGGTTCCTAGATTTCTACGGAACCCTAAAAAGTTATTGACAATCTTATTTTTCGTCGGCTCTATTGATACAGAATATAAAATCTGTTCGATCAATGAATCACTCAGTCACCCCCCACCCCACCCCCCAAAATTATCATTGTTGTATAAACGTCGATTTTTTCGCCATTTTTCATCGACAAACAAATCATTCGAATGAAATTTTCCTAACATCAATGTCACGAAAAAAGCGACTTCAATCCCGAGCAAGGGATCTCATCGTCCGTGAGAAGGTGGGCGATGCGGATCGTTGGCGGTCGACCTTTGACTCCTCGTGGGCTCTAATTACCAAGCCTTCTTCGGACGCTCGTGCTCTCGCGGTTCCGGACCCGGCAAACCGAGTCCGAGCTCCCGGTGATCTCGCGAGAAAGAAACCAACAACGTCCACTCACGACGGATGAAGAATTCGCACACGTCTTTTCTCGGTTGCAGGCGCTGCACTTGCGTGTATGCGCAAAATTTCACGATTCCACGGGTGTCTTCGGTGAGTATACGGAATGCTCTCGGACCTCTCATGAGCCAAGCTCTCTGGCTGTGGTAATTATGGCAAGAGGCTCTCACTCGAGAAGTCGTCGGGAGTCATGAGCAACCGTACAAACGGTAACGCACGTCCACCAACAAACACCGGCACACGATGTATCTCTGCCCACCTGAGTGTCTCGCCTCCGCGCTCATATACGCATATATATAGTTTGTATGCATGATATATCTGTATATGTATGCGTAAACGCACCGCTGTCAGTGTTCGCTTCGTGCGACCGTAGTACACCGGTAAAATATGCAGCAGCAGGCAGCACTGTTTAATTCATCAAGCTGACGTATGCCATCGGTCAACTTAAACATCCACGTGACTTCTGTTTATCAATGTTGAATTAATCACAATTGTTGTTATTAATTTAATTTTTTGATATATTATATGTATTATCATTGATGCATAATGATGGCAATGAAAAATAAATAAGAAAGAGAAATAATGAGAGTCGATGAGAGGAAAAGTTCGATATTGAATAGAGATTTTTTGTATACACACTAGTAAAGAGTATTTCGTTCATAATTGTCAAATATCCATTAAGGTAGTATCCCACAAACTGTAAGAGTCAAAGCAAGCCTAAGATATACCATCTCCTGATTGAGGTGCGTAGTACTTTGATGTGACAACGTCGCGTGTTATGATGTCGACTAGTGAGAGAGAGAGAGAGAGAGAGAAAATGGGAAACAAACGCACAACGTTGCCATGTCTACTGGATCACGACCAACTCTCGATATAAACTGTATTTTGCCGATGTTTATTTGCTTTTATCATCACAGTCTCCTGATCTGTACTGTCAGGTGCCCAAAATGTTCTCCGAATATTCAACTTGCAGCTTAAGTGTTTTCATTAAAATCTGACGAGGACTTTTTGTATTATATCAAATTCAGCGTGATTCTCCATAAGGCTCCAAGTTAAACGTGTGAAAATAAAAGTGTTGGTATGTTTTTTCTCGCGCTCCGGAAAGTCATAAATATTTAAAACTCAACGTTCTTCTTATCAATACCAATAACCATGCCGAATTTCGTGAAAATCTGACGAGGGATCTCTTATGGAGGGTACTTAATATCGTCAAATTCGCGGAAATTGCGAAACTGCGTTACGAGTGTTTAATTCGATTACAACTGACCAACGACTATATCGATTACATGTATTTTTATTCGAACGATTGAGAATTTTCGTTCATTGTAATATTCCAACCTGACATTTTTTTTCCAATTTTTCGCGAACGTTGGTATTTTGTGAGAAAGATAAATATTCTTAAATAGTTGGTTTCCATCGATGAATAATTTATCCATTCAAATTCGTTGGTTCGACGACGAAGCCCCGAAGTGAACTTTCTCTCGTAAGAAGGACGTGTTAGTGGGGTACACGGGTGTGCTTTTAGGGCATCGCCAAAATGAAACCGATAATAATAATTATTGTTCGTCGAGATGCATCGTACACACACACACACGCACTCACACACATGGGCACAAAGGAGTGCGGTGTATTTTTCGTTGGCATGATATACGTATTACGTACTACTTTCTCACGAGAGTCTAATTGGCCTGACCCGCTCGCGGGCCAACGGCACAACGACCGCCGCCTTACCGAAAACCAGCAGCTGACCACTACCGTGTTGGACCCCGATATATTCGCAGATGCAACGTCGAATTTCAATCTGGAACGTGAAAAAAGAAGCGCTAACGCATATAGTCTCGAACACAAGAGAGGAAAGTGTAATTTTTCATTTTAACGAGCAATGACCATCGCTCCGACACCTCAAACACATCTCTCTACTCTCTCACTCTTTCACTGTGGTCATCCGGCTACGTGTCCGTTCGTCAATGAACGAACCAAACTACGAGAAAGGTATGGTCCTTTCAATCCTTCGTCCCCAAAAATGGTCACACCTCCTCGCACCCTTTGAAAACCTTTCTTCGCAATCGTTGCCACCGGGTCAGTCCTTCCGCCCTTCCAACATTAAGGAGATGCAAAATGATTCCAACCACCGCCATGAGTGCGAGAAAGACAGTGCTATGGGCCGTCGTTGCAGAGCGAGAGAGACAAAGAGACAAACGTTACGTATTCGCCTAAACGATCAACGAAATTTGCACATCAATCGCAATTTCGACGTTTTTTTTCTTCCGGTGTCCACATCGGAACTCGACGACCCTCCCCCACTCCTCTAGCCAGCCTTACCACCCCGCCACACGTCCCTTTTTGTTGACCCCCAACAAATTGCGCGTGTGGGGTCCGTTCGATGATGTTCGAACGTTAATCGTCGACCAAACCCACGGGGGTTTAACTGCTTTCTTTTTTTTTCTTCTTCTTTTTTCATTTCTTCTTCCAACAACTCAGTCTCGTCGGTTTAGAATGAATAATCGATGACGATTATTTTCTCGCGTCTGGCTATCGGTTTTCCCATAGATATTTCTGGGGTCTTGTATAAGGACGGAATGAAGTTGTCGTCATTTATTATTTTTGTACTCGACGATACTTAAGGCGTTGGGACATTCTTGTTGCAACTTACGTGCAACTCACGCCTTTGGTTAGTTTCTATTTCTTTCTTTTTTTTTTTCTTTCTTTCGTTTTTGTATGTCGACGTGGACGGAGAAAAATGTGAGGGCTCGCGTGTCTCTTTATCTTTCTTTCTCTTTCTCTCTCTCTGTCTCTAGCTCTCTCTGTCGTGGGTCCAACAGTCCTGCCATGCGCACACGAAATCGAAAACACGTGCTGCCTCACCATAGAACGTCGTTGGCTTGCGGAAGGATACGTCCTCACGTCATTTATTCTGAAATTCTACGAGAGAAGCAGATGCCAAGAGAGACGACACAACCCAACGTTGTTCACCAATCGTTAGTGAACCATTATGTGATTGTCGTCATGCGCGTTAACCGCTTAAATTTTTCAACAATTTAAATTTTGCCCCGGAAAAAAAATAAAAAAATACAAAATATATATCAACAAAATGTAACCAACACAAACGAGTGTAGATTGGTAATCCGTGGAAAATGTTCGACGAGATTTGGTTTTGAAAATTTTCACAACTGTGCGTATCGACCCACAATGTTCGTGATGCGGAAGGATTTTTTTTTTTTTGTAGTACAACAATGGGAAAAATTTTAAACCACCGATGATGTTTGTGACTTTGTGCCTTCTCATTCTCGTCACGAATCTCGTGAGAGATTTTTTATTTAATTTCTATTTTTCACAAATATCTTTTCGATGTATTCAACAATTTTCGTATTTTGAAAATATTTTGGTGAAAACGTTTTTGGGGATCACGTCGCGTTTATGAATAATATAAACGACGTTGCCATGTACCGCGACTAATCTCGTTGATTCTGCACGGACCTCTTGAAAACGTTTTGCACAGTCATTCTATAACCAACCGATGCCCCCTCACCATCCCTACCCCTCAGGAAATAAATGAATATTCATACTAACGCGTGCGCAACGACGACGACGACGATGCTTTGAATAATACATGTCATTTATTGTTCATCGGTTCGTCGATTGATCTTGGTTTTAACATTTTTTAAAATATTTTTGTAAGTATACATATATATTTTTTTCAATTTCAACGGGTCATGAATATTCGTGGGAAATGCAGCATTCGGCGATGGTCCAATTTTTCACATCGATTACCAGATGATTAGTCGATTCCGATTTGGTTCGACGATTTTTTACAATCACGTAAAAAAATTAATTAAAAAATAGAAAATTATAATTAAATATCGCTCTGTCGAATTTTGCAAAAATCCTGAATTTTTGCAAATAATGTTGAATAATTCGGATAATGAAAATCCGTCGATTGTCGTTATAAAAAAATACAGGAAATCGTGTATATCCGGTGCTCAAATGCATTTCAATGAAAAACAAGAAAAAAATCTTGACATTATTTCCGATTTCATCGACCTGCAACAAAACTGTGGAAGATCGTTATTTTTTTTCCCCGCCCTCCATTTTCTTTTCATAAACCATAATGTATCGACAACATCGAATCACGATTTGATCCGTAAAAAAATGTAACTTCATTTCGTTGAAAATTACATATCCGTGCAATGTACGCCGTCGTACTTTGTAAGATATGTGGTTAAATCGTTTACGTGCTCGAAATCATACGTCGGTTCGCTATCCGGTGATGAGATAACGTTCGACGTCGTTCGTGCTTGCGCCCGGAATACAGTAACGTTAGCTTTGCATTAGCACTTGACCTACAGCTCAATGGGGGAACGTGTTTCGTGAGTCGATCGAGTTGCCGGACGGTTATCGACAATCGGAAACTACGAGCGATCGTACCAAGCTGCTATATATATATATATATATATATATATATATATATATATATATATATGGGGCATTCCATG
This sequence comes from Diplazon laetatorius, assembly GCA_963662125.1. Lineage (NCBI taxonomy): Eukaryota > Metazoa > Arthropoda > Insecta > Hymenoptera > Ichneumonidae > Diplazon > Diplazon laetatorius. Next base: position 10,475,492 of record OY759161.1, on the reverse strand, counting down.
TCAAGTGAGATGGTCGAAATTTTGAACCCTGCCTAATCATTTCTCAATTCTTTTTGTTCAGCTTTCATTTGACCCAAAAACACTCCCGATTTTTCTTAGAATTTCGTAGAAGGTGAGAACTATGCCTCCCAAATAATGGCGACTGTAGCTGGACATGACAAAAAATTATGATTTTTTTTCTGTGATTTCAGTAGGTAAAAGAATAAAATTTCCCAACATTCAACAGGAAGACCTTTATTGCAACTATTCAAAAAAAAATATAAAAACATTTTGTCAATGAAAAATATGAATTTTTCAAAACTATTTTCTCGGATTGCTTTCCTTATGACTGCTTCTCTCTAATTGATAAATACCATGTAACAATAACAATAATTGTAAGAGTAAAATCAAAAAGAAGAGAGAGAAAAAAATGTTGAAACCCACGTAGAAAAAAATAGATTTAAGAAATTCACACTTTTATTTCGAAAAAAAAAAGAAATTACAACAATGCAATAAACATTTCACTCAAAAATGTTGATAAGCTTCGTTCATCGATCTACTGGAATCATCTAAAGTGGAGTCGTTTTTTAATTTCTAATTACTACATCCAAGTATACTTTTCCTTGTTCGGAGGGTCGTTATTGACTTCTTCAAGAGTTGTAGAGAGATCCGAAAATGCTAAAAAAAAAAATCGCAGCATTTTTGTCGGTCAAATGAGCTCCGGAAAGAATTATATACAAAGGGGTCAGGTGGGGGTCAAGGTTTCGTCGATCGTCTAATTTGACATGGCATGCCCTTCATACATGCACATATATCTATCGTGCCGGTGAGCATATGAAGCACATGCGGATATATCGACGACTGCCGCGGGGGCCGTCATATTGCTATCTCTCTCTCTATCTCTGTCCCTCTCGCTCTCGACTCTCTAGCCCACAGAAGCGGTAACCCATACACACACGCACACGAGAAATCATTAAGGTGGTTTTTCGATTAAGCCATATACAGCTCAAACGCCGGGGCAAAAGTGCGCAGGCGGCAAAAGCCCGGGTCGTCCGTGTAACTTTCGCGCATGCATCACAAACCGATTTTCCCGCCGTGTAGTCCGCTCTCGCGCGTTCGGCCGTCATCCCGGCCAATCGGCCGATCCCCGAAGCTGCTTCTGAACGAGTGTGGAAACGATGCGCGCCCCGGGTTGCCCCATAACCGATCTACTCGCGCGAATTGCATGATTACAACACACTCCGACCGTATAACAACTATTATGTATAAAACTAAAGTCATATACGACTCCCATAGCGATTTTCGCAGTCCTTCATCGATTTTATATCGATCGTTCATTACTTAACGATCATTATTGCCGCGACTTTGCGCGCCGACGGCCGGTCGACCCTCCCCCCCCCCCTTTAACATCGTTTCTCTCCCGCCTTCTCATCTACTTACGCTAAATTACGATTACGAACCCAATTTCCGGGGAGGGCACGTACTACGCCCCGACGAATGAGAATCGACAACCCCGATGCATTATACACTCCGTCGGACACAAACTCGCGATCAACGTCGTATGATCTTACGTCTAAATAGATTGAGCCCTATATCGCTGATAGCCCGGTTTCCCTTTTCTTTTTTTTCTTCTGTCTTTTTTTTGAATTTTTTTTGTTCTTTTCTTTTCATCTTTTTATTAAAATCATCTCTCGAATTTTTGCAGTACTGTGTATTACAGGCGGCCGCGCGCACCGTCCGGGAAAAGGATTCAATTTCGCTCACGAATCGCAAATTACTCACGTCCCTAACCAACTCGCTTTATATACTTTCATGTAATTTTTTATTTTTTTCGTTCTTTTTTTTTTACTTAGGTTTTTTTTTTTCATTCTGGTTTACTGAAAATTTATAACGTAATTATACTGGACGCTGCTTTCCATACTTTCGTGCATTTCTGCAACGGCACATGTGTGTATATACATTTATATCCATATATATATATATATTTGGGTGTGTCAAAAAAAGATTATAATGATTTTTTTTTAAAACAACAATTTATTCCATAAGCAAAATTATCAATTTATTTTTTTCATTGCGAAACACACGATTTCCCGTTCCAAATGACCGTAATATTATGGGTTTTTTACAAACTTTAAATCCTCGACATTTTATATTTACCTCAATAATCGTTCTCAAGTGATAAAATTTTTTTTATGCGTTAATTAATTGCAAGATTTAACCAATGATTTCGAAACCTCTTGAGACAGTCCGATCGGGCTCAATTTCTACCAGATGCTTTCTGATAGTACATATATACGTCAAACGTAAGAGATGCCATAACGTTTGACGAACTTTTCCTCTTTTCAACACACTCCAACATATTATAAGTCTATTGGAGTATGACATAAATATATCTATATGAATATACAATTGTCGCTCGATTGCGGTTAGATATTTATCAGACATGTCACCAATTGCGTTGATCATGGACCGTCCACGCACCACGATCGTTTCGCCATGTCGATCGTTTTAATTACATCATCGACGAACAAACAACCATCATATCTTTATCTCTCCCTCTCTCTCTCTCTCTCTATCTCTCTTCCTCACATCGAAAAAGATAAAATCTTTCATCCCCGCTGCGTGTGTGTTCCACGTCCGGTGTGTTGTAATTGCGGGCACGGGGTATATCGATAATCGATCGACGAAGAATCCACGAAGATCGTTATCGATCTGGTCTTCGGTCCCAAATCTGTAATCGACGTGAACGTACATAGGTATACCGCATTCATCCGTGTGTGTGTGTGTGTGTGTGTGTGTGTGTGTGTGTGTGTACAGTCCTGTTTTTCAACGTTGTACCACGGAATTGTTAACCCAGCCTCACGACCGCTAATATCTTTGCCGGGAGTGGCTTTTCGCTATCGCGAAATCGTTTTCGCGGTTCGCTGGGCTTTTTCGTTCGGACCGAGCGATGCAGCGAACGTCAGGCGAGGGGGCGGATGAGATAAAATAAGAAGAAGAAGAAGAAGAAGAAGGAGCAGGTATATATGAGTTGGGGCGAGGTGATGCGATTCCCAACAGTTTTCCCCCGAGATCGGAGAGGAGTTGGCAATTACTCGGGGCATCTCTATAGACGCGGTAAGTCGAGGCGGATCTGACCCCCGCGACCCGTTCAAGCCGGCTCCGTCTACTGCCAGGGAGGCTGTCGGTAATCACGTGCTCTACCGTGTAGCATACATGCGCAGTTGCTATATATCGGTATGCCGTTTCTGATGCTTCTGCTTCCGATGCTGATGTTCGGTTCTTCGGCTGGCAGCCGCTGATGCCACGTGATGCAGTCGCATGCCACGGTGCACACCCACCTTCATCACCAACCGAGGCAAAACGTTCGGACAAACTTTTCTTTTAGACATTTCGTTTTTTTTTCTGGTTTTTTGTTTTTTAAATTGGTTTTTTTCTTCGTCGTCCACTCGCACGCCGATAGGTCTGTTCGAATTCCTCTGCGTGTTTCTTTGACGGTACAACTGCGAATAATTTACTCTTTGCGATTATTCGAACGAAAATAATTGACCCAAGATACGCCACACGGCCGGTCATGCTCGCCCATGTAAAAAATTATGTGTGAACTATATTTATGTTAGGTTAACTATATTTATATTAGGCTTAAATGTCTCGAAAAAAATAAATTTTAACGTAGTCGAAGGCCCAGCCTCGTAGACCAATTCTAAGTACCTCCCCAAAGCCCGTCGAATTTCGCCATTTGATTAACACAGGGTTTTGTGAGACATGATGGTTTATATTTTTTTCCTTCCGCAGTGTTGCACCGAAAAATCCAGAACTCCGCACATTTTTCACTTCGGTTGGTAGGTCTTCGATGCCAATTTTGAATATTTTCCAGTGATTGAATTCGTCGGGGAATCGGCAAGTTGAGGATAATTTATTGTTCCTTACAAGCTTTGATAAAGTTCATAGTAACTCGGAAACTGTGTGAGATACGACGATAACGCAAATAACCTTTTTTGTAAAAAATTGAATTCTCCACGATAAAGATCAAATAAGATTTATTCCTTTTTTCCAAAGTTTTAAATATATTTGAAAAAAATGAAGGGCTTCATTTTTTCGAGTCTTTCAAAAACTTTCGAAAGGGGAAAAATTTATTGAATCTTTCTTGTAGAGAATTTAATTTTCTACAAAAAAGGTTATCATAAATATATATATAAATATCGGACTGGATATATATGTAATCTATATATAGACTATACATAAACTATATAGTCCATATATAAATTATATATACACTATACAGAAACTACATAGTTTATGTATAAGACTACACATGATTTTACGACCGTTGACATTAGAGTTAATAAAATCTCAAAACCGCACGTTCGACGAGAGTTTCCAGTCGGTGTGTCATGACGACGTGATTGTCGACGCGCCTCCGGCGAGCTATCGCAATCCCAATCGCGCTTCACATATGTGCAACGGAGATCGGAAATTAAATGGCAATCTTTCGATAAATAACACGTTCGAAGATTTTTCGACGACGTAGACGCTTGGGGGCTTGTAATTATCGTGGTGCAAACATCGACGCGCGTTTGCTGCATTTAAAGTGCGAATAAATAAGAAAGAGATAGAGAAAGAGTGAGAGAGAGAGATGGTGAAAGAGAGAAACATTTGGCAATAATCGTAAAACAGTTGGCGCGAAGAGAACCCGGAGGAAATATTTCGACGGTTAAAGTCGTGAGGTCCGTGAGCGTTATTGAACGCGTGCTCGTCGTCGACGTCCGTGTGTAATATCGGAGACCACGCGTGTCGCTCTTACCGCGGCATTGCGCTTTTACCTCGCGCGCCCTCGCTATAACTCGCGTGCGCTCGCGCGCATGCGCTCTTGCAAAAGCTAGACGAGCACGCCAAGTCGCACGTAAATTCGACTAACCATCGGGTACATGTAGAAATGTATATATATCACGGAACGTATATGTGTGTACGTATATACACTTTTGTGCGCCTGCGTATCGTGCACTTGTTAAGGAAAAATGTTGTCTCTTTACGTCTAGACGCGGTAGCAAAATCTACTTCCTTATGGGAAATCACAAGCCAGTGGCACACCGCAAATGCATTTGAGGCGGCCGATTCCCATCCGCACAAGTGGTAGCTTCAGCGTTTTCGATTTTAGGTTTTTTTTAATTTGAAATTTTTTTTCATTCATCTCACAGTGATTCTGTTAGCTCCTCCATTGGGTTTACTGGTCGTCGAGCTCACTAATTTACGAGGAACTAGGGTAGAATTTATGCTTACTACGATTATCATTATTATCATTATTATTACTATTATTATTATTTGACATTTTCTCCTAGTCGAGAATACTAAATTTAGAATAGACTAAAGCGTAGGTGCCGGTCAAAATTATATTAATGATAATTTTTATCAATTTTTATGACTATTTTGAACTGTCTCTACACTGTGTAAGATAACAATCACATGCCAATAGCTCGACTCGAGCGTATACGTCCTAGACAAAATTATTATTATCATTATTCTTATTAATGTCATTATTTTCAACTATATCTACAATGTGCAGGATAAAAGTCACCTGCAAATGGATTGACTCAAGCGTACGTGGGGGTCAAAATTATGATTATTACTACTACTACAACTACTACTACTACTACTACTACTATTATGAAATTTTGTAAGCTGGTGACAATACGTCAGACACGGAATTGTACAATGCCGGAAATATGTCGGTCCCTATTTTTTTTTTTATTCAAGTGTTTGTGTTACCGAATTTCGTTATGCTCAAAATCGAGCAAATCATCGAGATCCCTGACAATATTGACGTAGGACAACGCAGGATACTGTCACGGCGAATGACATGTGACAAGAGAATCGAGCCTATTTCAGAACGAACGAAGAAGACGAAAAAATTTAATCTACCGTGTACATGTGAAATTATGATCTGTTCGCTACAAGAGTGTCTCTGGTCGTTTTCATCTGGGCTGGAGGGTGATTGTGTGTATTGTATATTCGTATTTATATTCATATATATATCTATTATATATATGTGTGTGTGTGTATACCTAGTCCTCGAGAAGGACCAACGTCCCGAATGGGACAATAATGGATATTTATGAAACGTCAATGGGCGAGAGAGCGATCGGTGAACCGCCGCAGCGTCGTGTCTCTTCACCCGCCCATTTCGTCATTGCTCAATATCCCGGAAAAAAAGAGACAAAAAAATATAAAAAAATAAATAATAATACGAAAATAAAGATGGGCCAAAAGAAAAACCAAACAGGGCCATCGCGTGCGCAATGTAGAGTGAAAATACCGATGAACATGAAGATAAATAAATACGAAGAAACATTTTTGGGAATAAAATTGCAGGACTTACGAGCCCGCGTTGAAACGATTTAACGAAAAAAAATAAAAAAAATAATATGAAATAAGAAAAAAATAAATAAGAAAGAAAAAAAAGAGGGCTACCGAGAGTTACACCGATGTTGTTCGTCGGTGAGGTTCACCACCTGCTCCTCAACGCTTCGTGATTCGTACCAGCTGTCCTCGAAATACATAATGAACGTCGTGATATAACGCGAATATAATGCGTTTCACGATGATAATTCGAGTCTTTGAAAGCGATACGGAGTCTCGCGAAGTGAATCGCCGTGCCAAAAGGTTCATCTCACGATCGAATCATTTTTATTTTGGTACGGAGGAAGGATTAAGTGTGTGTGTGTGTCATTACGGACACAGTGTACAGTCTGTTTAATAAGCAATGTTTTTTTTATTTTTTCGAACACTATTTGAGATTTCTTTGAGGAAAAAATCCTCCAAAGGAAAAAACTGAACCTTCACTCGCTCGTTTGTCCGTCTATCGGTTTGTCTGTCCGTCATAGCCGATTTTCTCAGAAACCATGTGACGTAGGAACTTGAAGTTTGGCATGGCAATATACATCTCATTGACAAATTGAGCACCAGTTAACACTACAATATTCTGATGAGAGACTTGAAGAGGGAGCAAATGAGGTCCTCGGAAAAATATTCATTTCATGTGTCATTTCATGCGGAGTGTATCATTTGAAAAGGCTTGTTATGTGGAATACAGAACTATTTTTTTAAAATAATTTCGAACAGCATATTTAAGGAGATGTTTTGAAAAATATGCGAAATTAGAGCATTTTCCTCTAGCCTCCGTAATTTCCGGAACAACTGATCCTAAATTTACAAAAAAAAAAAAAAAAAAAAAATCAGGTAGTATAACGCCTTGCTTGACGTATACCGAAGAACTATAACAAAAGCCCTGGGTCTCAAAAATTTCTAGAAACTAATCTTACAAACTCAGTTTTTTTTTTATTTGCGGTCGACCGCAAACTCTTGACCAACGTCTTCGACTTTTGAAATCGTTTTAGCAGCCTCGTTGTGGGTCATATGGGGACCTCACGTATGGGTACTCAAAATACCCCACAAAAACTATTCAAATACACATACATCAATCCTGAAGTTCTTCGAATCATTTCGTAGTCCTTCGAAGGCACTTTCATAAGAACAAAGAAAAATACAAACAAAAAAAACTTGAAAAGTTTTCGAAAAAAAAAAAAAACAAACGCGAAGCGTTTACTGTTCAACAGACTGTATATATGTATCTCTCGCGAGGTTTATTCCCATCGGGGCGTTTCATAAACGTTCGCCGCCAGAATCGTGCAAACGTTTTTTTTTTTTTCATTTTCTTTTCCTTTTTTTTCGCCTCGTACGCTTACTTACTTACGGGAAAGTGGGTATCGCGTCCGAACTCACGAGCAAAGTGCAATGCATTCAAAGTCGTAACCTCGGCAAACGTACTTGCACCGCGGCTGACGTGCTCGGGGTCGGTCACGTTATATTCGGGCCCCCCGAGTTGGTAGTGAACAATCAATTACACATCGGGGCAATAATACGAGAAGGTGATGGAGCTTGAACGTTTCGATGATGTACACACGAATGCAACGTGGACGGCGAGAGTTGCACCTTCAATGTGCAACGATGTGAAGGCATATTTGCCATTTTCCGTGCCGCGCCGTTATTACGGTAGAATTGGAGCGTGCACGAGGGGCTTATGACTTCCTCGTTCCTCATGGACCTTCGGTGCAAATATACATGTACATACACATTCACACATAAACCGTCTTGGGGGCCAAATGGTCCATCCAAGAACCAAAGATTTATATTTCATCTTCGTTCCAAATTGAAAAATTCAAATAAACATAAAATATATAATTTTCAAACGTCCAAAAAAATTGACACGATCCAAATAAATTAATAATGGACACGCCAAAACGAGATATATTTTTTCTATTCAATGAGCAATCGTAACCGTTCATTTTCAAAAAAATATTGTTTCATTTTATTTTCATTATAATTAGACGCACTTATCTTTTTCGATTTTACTCGATTTTTGTCTCTCTTGCTTTCCTCGCGAAAAAATCATCAACATTTTTTTATATTTTTCGATTATGCCATATTGCCCCGTTTCCCGATTTATTTTCGACCGGACCATTTTGCCCCGCGATTCATCCGTAATATCCCCGACGAATCGTGCGCATTTTGAAAACGTTGCGATACATACATCACGATCGCGAATCTTCGTGAGTGCGCTTGGATCGGCATCGAACCGTCGCACTTTCGTTTCACTTTGAAACTTATTTCGTGATTGGGCGATTCGTGGGACGCGCTTTCGGTTCGGATAACGAGAAACCCGAAGGAACGAATTCGGCGAGAGAAAATCGTTGCTGAGCCAGCATCTCTGTATATTGTATATTATGTATAATATTGTATCCACCTTCCCAATATATATATATATATGGGAAGATCAGTGGAGCAATCGATTAGCGTTCCAACATGAGGAACCGTAGCGAAGGATCGAGCCGGGCCGCGGACCGAACCTCACGTATAACATCACTCGAAGCACCGAGAGGTCAATCAATATGGTCGGACGTGAATCGTGGCCGACTTTGCTCATGAGCGCGAAAGATAAACCAGAAACAAGAACGGCCGTAGATACGCTCGGTCCGAATCTTCGACGCGCTGCAGCTCTGTGCTGCCGCGCTTCGGTCCAGAAACGAAAAAAATAAAAAACAAAACCTTTTTTATAAATATACATGTATAGGTATCTCTCATGATCCGTTCCGACGCCGCGTTCTTTCCTCGCGATGAGCGAGATGCGCTTTACCGGTGAGGTCAGACTCGCAATATTACCCCCGGGGGGCGAGGGTGGGGGGTAACAATGAGGAGCTCTCCACCGTATCATCCCGTGGCCCCCATTACACTATTATAAATCAACGGGTTCTACCCCCGTGGGTTATTTCAACTCCCAACGTGATCTCGGGTTCACTCTCGCGCGGGGCTCCAAAGTTTATTATCGTATATAATGTGTAATGTTATCATCGACACGGTGGGAGGTAAGTGCGGTTGCTAACTCTGAAGCAAATATTTTCATGTGACTTTAGGAGAAGATAATTTTTTTTTTTTTGTTTTTTCTTTTCGTTCAATTTAATTAGGATTAATAACTGTTTTTCTTTTGGGAGAAATAATGGGGGAGTTTTTCGGAAATTTCGAGAAGCTCATGGTGTTTGCGTGTGTGCATATATTATTATTATTATTATTATTATTATTATTATTATTATTAGAATTATTATTTTAATGATAATGAATTTTACCAGATTTATTAAATATTTTAATAAATTGTAAAATAATAATTCACGTAAATTGGTGATAATCATCGCGAAAACGAGAAAATATTAATTTGAGCATGATAATTAATCATAGTTAATTGTTTTGAAAAGTATTTAAAATACATTTTCATTGAATGAATGCCCATCCCTGATTCGAATGCAAATCTTAAGACGTAACCAAATATAAGAATTTTTTTTTACAAGAGTACTTAGAGCATTTTTTTCGTTTTTAAACAAATTAATCTAGATTAACAATTGTATTTTTTTTCTTTTGTAAGACAAAATCGGTGATTCTAGTGAGACTCCAGAAAATTTGTATTTTCATGTCCTTGTGTATATATTGGGATACAGTTGTGTTGTGGATACTTCGATAGGTGTTATTTAGTAGCCCGTATTACGTGAGGGTTGGGCTTTGAAGAAATAGCATACGAGATTTATCGTTTTTCGAGGAACCCGAGGGGCGCTGATGCACTACGAAAAGCGTAGAAAAAAATATTTACCCATCATGATTTTTCGTTAGTGGAGATTCCTGATGGACAGGACCTGCTTCAGTGTCGGTCGGGCTGCGTGCGACAGGCGCGAGTCCCGCCCGGTCACAAGGGCGGCACCGAAAAATCTCGTGAAAGAATTTATTAATCTGGTTCCGGCAACCACGGCACGCACAAACGAACGTACGTAACGAAGCTCCGGGCATCCCAATTACAAGCTATAAAAATTTAATTAAGACTCCTAATCGCACGGGCGACGACGACTTGGTAATTATCGCAAGAGAGTGAGAGAGAGAGAGAGATAGAGAGAGAGAGAGGGCGGGGAAAATCAATTTTCATCCCCTTCCGAACGCTCATTTCGGCTATTAGTTGTGCACGAACGCCTCGAGAATGAAGATTTATCGTAGTTAAAATAGTGTCGTAAAATTTCAATCACCATAAAAGTTTGTAATTTGATCGAGGATTATGTAAAAAAATTTTTAGGCTTTTTTTCTTTATTTTCTCTTTTTGCATTTGTTTTTTTTTTAGTCGTAATGACCCGAGTATCATGGGCGTGATTCGTGAATCGTAAATTCGCTACCGAAAAATTATTTTTCCGTCGAATAAGACAGATAAAATTTATTAATTATGAAGATCGGGATACGTCGATGTATATACGTTGTATATATATTCATATATTTGCATAACTATTGCTGCAACTCGGTTGCCTCATCGATGGCTAATATCGTGAGAATTTCTGGTCGTGTAAAAAAAAAAAAAACGTAATTTTTCTGTGGTTGTTTTCTCCATCGCAAAATCTTATCGGTATATTCGATCGCATATATTTGATTCCAGAGGGAGCCAGGCGAATGTACGTATACGAGACGCGAGGAGTCGCGTTACGGAAAAAAATGCGGAAATATTAAAAGCCAGCGGTGTAACTCGAGACGAGAGCTACCGTCGTCCAGCTTACGCGTCGTTTCGTTTAAACGTCCGTTATGTTGTGAATTCTTGAGCGTGAGCAGTGGTTTGAGAAACGACAATGCGATGTTTACTCGAGTATCCATTCATGGTCAACTAACGTCTGCGTATTTATAAAAAAATAAATATATATAATACTTTTCATTATATTCTTAAAATTTTGATACTAAAAAAAAATAAAAACTCATTCGAAAATAAATTAAAAAATTGATATTCTTGACAAAATGGCGAAACGGTTTCAAACATTTTTGAGTTTTCAGAATAATTTTACCAAATCGTTAGAATTTCGAATTTTCAATTATTTGAATTGCCCAAATCGAACATTTTTACAAACGAAAAAATCCTAAAAATGCTCGAACAGTCAACGCTTCGCTCAACCCTACAACTCATGACTGGGGTCCGAACGGACCCCACGCAAACTCTAGAAAAATAAGCTTTTTGCTGATTTTTTCAATGTTTCAGTCTTCAAAAATGGGTTTTTTTTCATCATTTCAATGTTAATTAAATCCAATTTATCGAACACCATCATCTTTGTAAAAAAACGAAGGAAACCATGTGCGACAAAGTCTGTTTATCAGCATGGGACCGGTTAAACGATGAAGAAGTGCGTGGGGTGCGTTCGGACCCCATTCATGCGTTTAAAGGTAGAAAAATACAGGCACAAGTCGTACGAAACGTTTTTCACACATATTTCACTCGTTCTCTGTCGCACCGCGGGAATCGCCTATAGCGCTGTCTCTCTCGCACTCACTGTGCGGCGCATGACCGTCAATTCGAGCGACGGAGCTTCCTCGGTGGTTACGAGAGGTTGACCGCGGGGTCAGGCAGGTGCTGGAGGCCCGAAGGGTTCACGTCCGACACCCACCGTCACGGACCGAAGTGTACCGAGCGTGTCCCGAGTGAATACTCCGCTTTTACGCACAGCGTGCGTGTGCCGTTGTAAACTTGCGGATTCTTTCTCACCGAGACAGCGGAGGCTAATGAGATTCCGTGTAAGCGAGCGAGGCGAGTGCGCGAGCGCGCCCACGTGCGAATCTCACGGAACGCGCGCGCGTTTGTAACTTTAAGCGTGTAACTTTAAGCGTCACGAGTTGTCGCGAGAAGTTGTTAGTTAGTCCCGTGAAAATTCAAGATCTCGAGGATCAGCTAATCCTCGAGAAATAAAGAAAAACAAAACGAATAAACATCGTCGGCCGGCAAACTTATTGACTAAAATAATATTTAAACTAAAATTCAACTAAAGTATTATTTATAAAAATAATTTTAAATATTATCGTCTTCGACGAGGCTGATAATTATTTTTTTTTTTTTTTTGCAAAAATGAAAAAAAAAAAGATGTCATTTGCAAAAATTAAAAAAGAAAAAATATCATTTGCAGAAATTGAAAAAGAGAAGATACCATTTGCAAAAATTAAAAAAAAAAGTTTTCGGTTGGAAAAAAAATTAAATTTTTCTATTTCAAATTTTCTACATGTATCTTGCGGTGAGTTGGATTATCGAAAAATAACAGTTTGATTGAAGATTGTCGAGAACTTTGAATATTTTTTTGTTGGGGAATTAACGAGGTTTGGAAATTGAAGAAAAATATTAATCCGGCGTTTAACTGTTCGTAAAAAAGCTGCAAATGAATAACTATACATATATATATATATTACGAATATAATTGTAACGTAAGTAGACCGCATGGCAGTTCCGTGTGAAAAGAATAATTGGTCAAAAACGAAAAAAAATGTACTAAAAAAAAATATATATATATATATAACATTTCGCTCATATTCAACGCATAATAATCACGTGGATGGCAGAGAGACGAGCGTATGCCAAACCGAGTGGTCACGTATGATGGCGTATATGATATTAAAGAAATTTAAATATGCAATAAAATATAAATTCAGGCCTCGGGTGTGGAGAAAAAAAAATGAAAAAAAAAAAAAAAAAAAAGAATCCGTATTCGTACGATAAAACCGGATTTTTGGGGAGTAGCGAGTGGCGAACGGCCGGGATATTATCTCTCTTTCACTCGTAATCATTAGTCTTTTCGCCCGCGAGTACGAGAATAAGAATTATAAACAAAAAAAAAAGAAAGAAAAGAAACGAGAAAAAAAGAATGGGGGAAAAGAAAACGAAGAAAACGAAAATGTTACAGAAAAACCTGTACGAGGAGGTGGCAGAGCCGCGAAGACACAAACAGGTGTATGCGCATGGGCGATTGGTGAGAAGCATCAAGCCCGGCGGCAGCCGGTGTGCTGGTTGTATAGCCGCGAGTGAAGAATTAAATTAATATTAATCTGGAGCACAGAGTGAGAGAGAGAGAGAACCAACCGAAAATTCTCGTCTCGAACAATTCGCTACTGTAATCTCCATAAATCCGGATTTCACAGTTTTATTATTTATTTTTTATTTATTCATTGTTTTCGTTCATTTTTTATGTCGTTGTTGTTTTTTTTTTATTGTTGGATTGGATTCCCGAGTCTGATATTCGAAATCTTTGTTTATTTCTTCTTTGTCCACGAGAGCACGTGGCACAGTCGCACGTTTTTCACACTCACTCGTGCGACAACGAATATTTTTTTAATCCGATTTGGTTGCGATCCCCAGCGACAAGATTTTCGTGCAGAAGACAAGATCAGCATAAACATGGTTAATGCTGTTGGGAGCTTTGGGAGACTGGGCGGGTCCTTGAATCAATTTAATATATATATATATATATATATATATATAACTATATATATATATATATATATATATATTGAGATTATCTGACGGAATCCGTTGAATTTCGTAGAAAACATAAATTATGATATTCATTAATTTTTGTTCAATTTCGACGGAATAAAGATCTTGACGTTGAAAAATAAAAAATTTTGGACCGTCACACAGCTTCCTTTATGACGAAGCAACAGTGCAGACCCTCGACGTTCGAGATCACAGGACAGAAAAGATTTTTACAAAATGTTGGATTCGGGAATAAACCATTTCATTGCTATTTCATCGGTAAAACGGCAATATCTGGATATCTGGAAACGTTGGGTCGCACGATGAATTTCCCACGGCCGTGTGCGAATAGTTCGTGCAGAGTCGCGGATGGTGTGTGTCCTATCGAGGAACCGAGGGCGATATCCGGTGAAGATTATTGTGCCTTCGTTCCATTTAAACACAAGATAGCTCTCAACCAGAGCAGAGTTGCCCCCCCCCCCCCTAACACCACTTGCATCGCGCATTCTTCATCTCGTTTCACATCAGCCAAGTACGTGCGACCGAGTGTACGACGTTCGAGCCGCGATGCATCGTGTTGCATCCTTCCGCACACATCACGATCGGCCATCACGGACGACTCTCCGGGGCTTTATCGTTCGTCGTAATCGCCAGTTTAAATTCATCGTCCACGTTCGATGTCGTTTTCGCGTGACATACGAATCGACTAAGCAACGGAAATCACGCCGTTAACGTGTTATCAATCGAACGAGTGTTTTCCTCACCACACGATACGATCCGTTACTGAAAATGATGAAGAAAAAAAACATCACGTGCACACAATTTAACCGGGTGCCGGGGATTTATTTTCATTGTATCAGTGTTGCGATTATCAAGTTTGTTGCGATGCATTTATGAAAGGACCTATTCAACGACACACCATTCAAAATGGGGTGGGTCTCGAAGTTTCGAATTTTCAATGTTTCGAAGGCTCATAAGTTCGAAATTTTTTTATTAGTCCCCCATCTCATAATTTCTGTCTTTCTGGGTGATGAATGTACGTCAGTGAGCCAAATCTCACCTCAATAGGTATAATAAACGAGATAATTGGAGGACTCTCTGTGATGTACAGACTAGACAGCTACGAAATCCTAAAAACGGGAAAAACGATATGATCCATCGTGAAAATAGCACTTTTGTGAAAACCGTCCTGGAGATCGATCGATTCAATCCACTTCGGTGGGGCACAAATGGTCCACTCGATGATTCTCGGGGAGAGATACGCATTGTGAATTACGCAAGAACCCATCAGAAGTTACGCCCTTAATCACTTAGCGCTTCTTTCCGTAGATTTCTTTCACGCCCCGCGAATGGACCGACAAGATATATATCTCGCCAACGTGCAAAACATTCGCGCCAACGCAGTTTTGAGAAAGAACGAAAGGCACGCCACAACGTTTAAACCGAACCAGCCCACGATGACTCGCGGTGCGGTCGTATTGCCCGGGCGGCTTCGCGTTTCTGTTTCTCTCACTCCCTCTCTCTCTCTCTCTTTCTCTCGCACGCTCGCTTCGTTGTTCCGTCGTGCGGCGAGAGAGGGCGCGCTCGCTCGTTCGCTTCTCACGGGCGAAACGCCGCGCGCGGCGTGCCGCGTCTTGAAAACTCGTGCGAAAGTTAGACTTATTATCCAATTACATCGATTTCAACGGGACAAACGAGGTTGCCGACTGCCAGATGTCACGAACGGAGAGCCATGAGGTGTCTGACGTTTCTAGATACCGCGGGACGATCGCAATGGCGACGACGGCCACGACGGGGACGAAGACCGACGCTGGGGGCGCGGGGGGGGGGGGGGGGGGGGGGCGACGTTTTGCCGCGAGAATTCAACGATTTTTCAACAGTAGACACGAAGGAGATCGGTCTTCTGGCGCAGACGCGCGTCTCGGACTCGAACTGGAAGTCTCACGAAATCACGCACCATTTATATTGTGTGTGTGTGTGTGTGTGTGTGTGTGTGCGTATCTATATGTTATATATATTAGGATGTGTTGACAAAAAATGAAATGTTATTTACTAAAGAATGAAAACTTAATTGAAATCAATTTTATCGATTTCAACTTACCGAGTTTATCGATTCTTCTTAAAATAAAATTGTTAACTTTTTTTTTCTAATTGTAAAACAAAAAATCTTTCCGCATTTTCGATGACCACAATCTTAATAATATTTCTTTACGCACTCAATTTCCAACCCTTACTTTCCATCCCCGAAAATGTTTTATCACCTGGAAAATTAATTGCAAATGGTAAAAAATAAAATTGTTTACGTGTTAATCAGAGAAAAAATCGAATTTGTAAGAACCTCCAAATATTATCCGATTGTGCTGAAATTTTGTGACACGTATCCTGATAGCATCCACTTCAAATAGGTAGTACAAGAACTACCCAAATAATCGAAAAACTTCGAAAATCATTTCTATTTGAAAAAACCCCTATGATGTATCTAGATTTGCCACTGCCACACAAAATAAACCTGATCGAGCGATACACCAAAAGTTCCACCGCAGAATCCTCGTCGAAAATTTCACCGACGCCGTCACATATTCACCGTGCTTCGGGTTTGGGCATAGAAATAGCTTTTTGCAATACCTCCGGGGCAGCGTGGCTGCAGAATCTTCTGCGGTTCTGTGTCGGATCACTCGCTCGTCCGTTCCCGCGACCGACGCGCCATCCGCGCGCGCGCGAGAGCGACGAAGCCAACGCTATATCCGCCATTAAGAGATTCTTCGAACGTCGGCTTCCGTCTTCTGCACCATCGCCAAAGAAAAAAAAACACAGATGAAATAAAAAAAAAAGATTGTGCCCGCGGTCAAATAGATTATAGAATCTATATTATCATGGGCCCATGATCGTTTCTGTCGGCTCCGCGCGACTACGCACATGTCCCCCCCTCCCCCCCTAACCCCATTGCCCGTGGCTATCGTGCGCCAAACTACAAACTTTCGTTTTTCACGACGTTCATCTTTCTAGTCCCAAAACGGTTTTTGTGTCGTTTATTTTTTTTTCGTTTTATTTATTTATGTTTTTTTTTTTCAAAAAATATTCTCGCTACAGGTGCAAGGGTCTATTTTCGAAATGGACGCGGCACCTATCGCGTGACACGTCTAGCTCGAATGTGAATTTAACAAAAGCGTGATCGTGTGGTAATGTGCACTTTAATGACCAAATATGAGTCACGAAGACGAAACTAAATTTTTTGGTTTTTTTCTTATTTTTATTTTTATTTTTTTTTCGTTTGAAATAATTTTTTGGGACGAACCACACGCGGCGAGACATAGTTTCTCAATGCCACGTCTTAATCGCGCACGGTTGTTCGCAAATTATCACTTCTTTTCGTCTGATTCACGCCGAATAACTTTTCAACGTTTATTTCCGTTGATGCACGTCGCTGCAAAAGTGTGTATCTCTGTGTGTGTGTTTGTGTGTATGTGTGAGTGTGTGTGTTAGTGCGTTTCTGTGGTGATCGAAAAAAAAATGTTGTCCAACCGCAAACGCGGATGCCGCAATCGCCTCCGGGATCGCCCGATGCTCGCGTCGATTTTTGCGGTTCTTCAACATTCCCCCCACCCTTCTTCCCAAGCCGCCATGTGATCTCGAATATTTAAGTTGTATTAGATTCTTCGCAAGCGATTCAAAGACGTATAATAGAATATCCAAATTGCTCGACCGTAAACCGTTCGCGATTTAATATCGCGATGATGTATATCATTTGACGAATATGCAAATTTATTCTTTTCACATCCACATTCAATACCCGAGTTATAAATTCAACAATGTCAATAAATAGCCACTTAGATGCAAACTAAAACGATATCAGACTTTTCGAATGTATTGTATTGTATTGTATTTGTTACACCGATCTCCGAAGAGTTACGGGCGCCTCACTTATCCGTTGTTTCCGAGTTCTCTTCCACGATACCGGAGCTAGTCTAAGCGATAGCTGACTGTAAACAACGCCGGGCGCACAGCTACAGTCGTAGGTCGTACGTCCTGTATCTGGAGCTTCGTCGTTGCCCAGCCGCTTATCGTCAGCCACGCTATTCGGCATCGGGAATCGAACCCGAAAACTCGCTTAATGATCATATTGACATGTTCAATATGCATCATGGACCTCCAATTTTTTTTCAACGGTGGATTCCGAACCACCGGGAGAACACAGAAAAAAACACATAGAAAAAATTAATTTTCCATTGGTGTCGACGCCGGGATTCGAACCCGGGACCCTTGGGTCGGGAACGGGCGTATGTCAAAGTCTTTTCAGCCAACTTCTCGCCACCGTACCGATATATCTATAGAAGTGAATGTGTATAGATATATAGGCAATGTTAAAGTCGCGAGAATTTGGCTGAAAAGACTTTGACTGGGAAGACTTTGACATACACCCTCGGGAACCGGGCACGAAACCAACCGGGTCACTGCGTCTCTCAGACTTTTCGAATGTAATTTGCAAATAAATTGTTCGAAACGAGACAACGAATAAAGTGTAACAGAAAATTATTAAATTTTTTTTTCGGCAATATTGTTTCTTTTAAATACGCAAATTAAATATTTTTTATGGCATTAATTGGAATGTTGTAGATACATGTAAAATGTTCTAGTTCAATGATCCTTCGACAGTTAATTCGTGTAGTTTGTGGGGAAAAAAATTTCAAAATTCTCATCCACGAAATAAAATATTATTCCCAAGCATCGACGTACACGGTCAACGACTGGGACACGAAAACCCGCAACCGGTGACTCAATGAAATCTCAAATCAACATTCGTGTCTAACAAGATGACACGAAAAAAAAAAAAAAAAAAAAAAAAAAAAAAAAAAAAAAATTCCTACGAGGATAAACTTCACAAACGCTCATACATTCGTTAAATCGAGAAGGAACAGGGGTAAACCAAAGTATACCGCGGCATTCACGATGATTTCTCATCATTATCATAGTCGCGGATTCGCTTTACCTCCGTTTATGCCATGCCCATGTCCTTCGCCTCATCCGTAGAAACGGCCGTGGCCCCATGCCGATCCCACCGACAGATGGATCACGTTCAACGAGAGGACGCGCTCGCGTATCGTCTTCATATACATCGATGTATACATATATGTATCAGGGTGTCCTGAAAAAAAAATCTTCCACTTTCGTGGCACTCATTCACTCGAAAGTATCTTCCATCGGTAGAATCCTGCAGAACGACCGTGAATCGTGCGATAAAATGAGCTTTGACAAGATGAAGATATCAAATGATTTCGTTCTATCAGAGGGTTACTCAAAGTCACGTAAATCAAATAATAATATGAGTTTAAAAAATAAAACAAAATTTTTATTACAGACGAATATTATTGTTTTTGATGATCTTGTGAATGATAATATTTTTTTTAACTCAAACGATTTTATTATTGCGCCACACGTTATTTAAACGTAAAAAAACTTTGAAAAATCGGGGCCACCCCTAAAAATGGTCCGATCGGGCTCATCTTTGTGAAGGATTCTACAACTGCAAGATACTTCGAAGCGAATTTCGGCCATGAAAATCGGAAAAGAAATGTTTTTATTTAGGACACCCTGATATATATTTATACATGTGTATATATCAACTCACGAGTCCCGGGCGCTCGTGGAGTCTCGCATAAACGAGAAGCCGTTTCTCCGCATCCTGGCGCGTCGGCAGCGCGACGGCAGAAGCGATGCCCGCACCGAGCATCACGGATAATGAGACGACGTAAAACAGAAGCGAACGATCTGCGCGGCGGCGGCGGCAGGAGGACCGACGTGCGTCAGTGAGAGATGCCCCCGTGCGCACAGGTGCAAACGAGACACCCGGTACGTAATACATCTCGGCGAGCAAAGCCCTCTTCGATGCTCCTCCTCCCCCCGGCCCCTGAGCGCAAAGCTTCTCGCGCGATAAAACGCCGGTGCTGCCAACGGTTTGCTAGCAAAGTATATCGACGCCTAGATATGGACTGCTTACGCTGTAGCGAAGAGTGTAATCACACAGAAGACAGAAGAAGCCAATAGTCGGCGAAGAAGGTATCTCTTTATGGTGTAAGTTGTTTGGTAGAAGACATTTCCCGATGAAAGGGTTATCTTTCATGACTGCACCTAAAATATGTTAGGTGCATAAAGTAGGTATATATCTACTTTGCATCTGGACGGTTCGGTTTGAACCTAAAAAGATGAAAATCTTTGTTGCCGAACCGACGACGTTGACGTCATATTGCAAACCCACAATAATTTTCGTTTGATTTCACTTGTTTCATGACTAGCCTTGCATATGTGTTCCTAGGGAACTCTGAGCTATGTTAGTTCATGTTTCGTCATCAGTTACACCCGCTAGTCGAACGCTATTCAGGTACGTCGTCAAACTTTCGTTTTTATGCAGTAAAATCAAAGCTATCGAAAAGAGGGGTTAACTTTGTTCTCGACGGTTCTTCCAAGATGTTGTACTGGGTACTAGAAGTAATTTTGAATTTTGATCGTTCCGAAAATCGATCGTTCTGCGTATCGACCTCCACCCCAACCCATCCACGATATATATGTAAAGAGCTTAACAAGTCTCATCGCAAAATTTACGACTAACGAATACATTATTTCACGAAAAACAAAAAATTTCCCATAAATCATTCTTCGATCCATCCAAATTATCCGAAAAATCTCGGATGCGGTTGAAACCGTGGAGAACACAGACGCTTTTGATGATCGTAATACATCGTCGGATCGTTTTTAAAGTTTTCAAGCCCCGCGCGCCCGTAGAGATGATGTTTTCTTTTTTTCGGCTTTCGCCGAAGTCTACTTTGCTCGCGGGTTCATACATCACACGCACCTTCGAATTAGCTCATATAATAAATTCAATCGTTGGTTCTTGGCTCGTGGGGTTTCGGCTTCTTATATTCGCTTCCGATGCCGCTGGTAGCAAGCCCGTTGCGTTCTGTATGCATAGGGTAGCGAACGATGAGCGCGAGGACTTCGGGGGCCCGGTTGATGCAGCGCTCCCGCGGTTCGCGATCGGGGGCGCTGGTGTTGCGGCTGTCGGTGCAGTGGCGCTGCCGTCGTGTGTTCCTCCGGGCGTTTTTCAGCATTCGTGGGTTCTCTCGCGTCGTTTCCTTCGGATTCTCGGGCATCCGTCGCTCATCCGGTACCAAATGGCTCGGGGCTGTCTCCACAGCCACCATCTTTGATTCCAAAAGGGGAGCTCTGCTCGTTCCCGATCTTTCCGTTATTTTCGCCCCCCCCCTTCCCTCCCCAGGGCTACAAATTGACGTATATAGAGTGCAACCTTGAACATAATAACTATAGCAGATTATAGAATGATGATCATATTTTGCCATCGACATATAGATATAGACTGCTGATGCTTTAGCGACGAGTGTATTTTTTTTTTTAATTGCAATTTGTTATTTATATAACATTCGGCAATTTTGTTGGTCGTATGTGTTTTGTTTGGTGCTGGTTGTTATCCATAGATGCTCATTCCTAGGGTGTTGCTGGTTTTTTTGTTCGTGGTCACTTCGGTGTCCTGAATCGGGTATTTAAATATTTTGTCTTGTGTATGACAAGTGTAATCACAAGCTGAGAAGACAGAGAAGCCAGTTGTTGGGGGTCAATGTATGTTTTTTTTTTTCATTTTACAAGCGTACCAGAAGAATCAAGGACTTTGCACTTGACAAAATCTTTGTTGACGTTATATCGATCCGTTGAAATGAAACTAACAGTGAAAGTCCTAGTCACGGTTAAGGCTCTTTTTAGATGGGAGGTATCGATCGATCTAAAATCGATCTTTATTGTTCATTTTTATCTTATTATTGGCGATTTTTTAAATTTCGTTAAACTTGGAGCAATGTTATTCAAGGAGTAGTCAACTTTGATCCAAGTTGGTTGGTGTTGGATTGTTTTTAGTTTGAATTTTCAGGAGGAATATTATTATTCTGTATTAGCTAATTTTTTATTTATCGTCTATTGAGTGTCATCTTTGAATTATAGGGTCGGTGGTTCGAAACTTTGCTTCGGGCAATGGTCGAACAATTTCCACGAGGCGCGGTGAGTTATTCGGGGATGGTTTGAGCAAGCAAGGTCTTTCCCGTGGGGGCTCTCTCGTGCATTCCTGCACTCGCGGCAAAGCCGGAACATTGCGTAATTGCGCGGGCACGTGAGAGTCACACGGAACTCCGTGAGCATCTTGCGAACCCGGCAAAGTCGCGTTTGGAGGCCCTGTTCGGATCGACGGAAGGACCACATATATTTTTCTGAAAGATACCTTTTATTTTATTTGTGTGTGTTTTTTTTCTTGCTTCCTGCGACCGATGCAATTAGTTGGAACTCGAGAAATTCGGTCGGCGTGGATGTGTGTGTGTGTGCGTGTGTGTGTGTGTGGGTGGTTGGGTCAGTCAGTCGAACCAGGTGCCTTAGGGGTTGTGGATCGTCCAACAACTTTTTTGCTTTTTGTTACATTTTTTTCAGGTACTCATGACCCAATAACAATTTATTTAAATAACATTAAAAAATATTTCATATTAACATTATATTCCATTTTTTTATCCGTATTTACTTTTTTGTTCACCGAGTTCTCGATTAACGAAAAACTAAATCGTCGTTAAAATTATTGCCATGTTTAAATTTTCATTATCATGACAACGATAAGTAAATGCTAAAAATTCTATTTACATGATAAAGTCAGAAGCCACTGACTTTGTTATTGACCGCACTAAATTCGATCGATTTTAATCAGCATCAACATATTTTATTCACGTGCAACACGATAATAATATTTCATTACCAAATCATCGTCGAACCGAAAAAAAAAGTTTACTTCGAAATTGCGGGGTCAAAAAAAAAAAAAAAAATAAGTAAGCCGTCCGTCGTGTATGCTGCGAGTAATAATGAGCTTGTTCGTTTTGCCACTTGCGACTCATTTCGAACGAAGGTAATATAAATCTTGTAATTTTTTTTTTTTTTTTTTTATCCGGGGATGGCGATAGCCTTATTGTTCGACGCACGTGTCTTTTTCTCAACATGTCAGCGCCGCGGAAGGCACGTGTAGTTACAGATCCAACGCGCATGAGAGCGGTATAGAGGCATAACACGAGAGTTATACGATCGTACTTCGGTACGTTGAGCCGCGAAGAAGAGCCCAAGAAGCTATCAACGTAAATCAATAACGAGAACACTTCGACATCTTATAGGCCAGCTGCTGCGAGTTGGTGCAGCTTCTGCTCTCCCGACTGCCGCATTCGCATTCCATCCACCCTTTTGTTTTTTTTTCATTTTTTTTTTTCATTTTTCATTTTTGTATATGACAACCAACCACTCGTACTTCATAAATTCACGAGAAATCATCCTCACCGCGATGATTTTGTTAACCCTTTTTAGTCACACTAATGAAATTTCAATCTATCGGTTTTTCAACCTAAAATATGTCACGTTGACTTGACGAAAAATGAAACATCTTAAATATTAAAAATGTTATATGTATTAGGAATGTTATATTATATTAATGTTAATTCTAGAAATTTTAGTAAATAAGTCGTTTTTTTTTGTTATAATTTGCTTGAAAGATTTTTTTTTAGACAGAATAAATAAAATTACGATGAAAAAATCCAACTCTACGATTTTCAATACCCGGAAGTTGTATTTTTCACAATCATCTCTCCGTCGATCGCAAACGTACATTTGTTTGTACATATCGATAATTACATATCGCAAAGTGCGAAAACGTCTTTTTTTTTTTTTTTCATTTATTTTCCACGTCGATATTTCGTAACGCGCGTGCAGCGTGTACAACACATCTCCCCCATTGTAGATCCTCGGATCGGGATATCGCGGAAACGCTCGGCTACCGCGCGACGGAATGAGTTACAAAAGCAACGGGTGCAACGACGGCGCAAGAGCGCCAGCATCAAGCAACGCGCGCGGAACCCGCGCGCGCGCCCGAAGAACCAGATCGCGCAAAAATGATTTCTCTTCGGCGGTCTTGGCAGCCGCGATAAATTGTATCTCGGTCTTCTTATACAGCAGCAATCATAACTCGTGATAAAATACGAGACGTTTTTATCGATTCTCTCGTGTTCTATATATATATACATATATAAGTATACATGAATAATAAAAAAGTTAAAATAAAATAAAATAAAATAAAATGAGCGTGCGAGAGGGAGAGAGAGGAATATATTCCTAAATATATATACATATACATATTCCTCTCTTTCTCTCTCTCTGTGTCTTCTTTGCTCCCGCGCTCATTTTATTTCATTTTATTTCAACTTTTTTAAATATCATCATTATTTTTTTTTCGCATCTTCTCAACTCTCACACACGCTTCCGTGCTCATCTCACTCGGCTCTCATTTTGCAACTCTTCACCGTAGTTATATATCTTTAACAGTGTGTGTGTGTGTGTGTGTGTGTGTATACATCACGTCGGTAGCGTCGCTTCCAGCAATACGCCTCGTACCTACTCGCTGCACATTTTCTCGGCCTCCAGTATATATGTATATATATATATATATGTTGCGTTACGAACCTTTGCTCCGCCATATCCCATCAATTGCCACTTGTCGACCCAATCGCTTTTCAACAATCATCCTTTATCCATTCATTATTATCATGATTATTATTCTGTTTTTATTTTTCATTATAAAATGAACACAGTCGTAAGTACAATAGACTGACGTGAATTTTCTAAATGATCTCAAAACAATGCTACTACGAGTGTCGCCGCACGTGCAACGCCCCCCCCCCCCTCGCCGCCCCCCTCACCGTGCAAAAAAAAGTGAACAACGAAGTCGAATATTCGTTACGAGGGTGTTGGGTTAACGTTAATGGCGGTGTAGGAGGATCCTTCCGAAATCGTTCGGTCATATATGTGTATGCGTATGCGTGTGTGTGCCTTTCTTCTCACTCATGCATTTGTGCATCGGTGAAAAGAGCCACCGGGGACTTTTGGTTGCCGTTGCTTTGTTTTATTACTTTTTTTTTCTTATGCTCGACGAGCGCGTTGTCTCGGGGGGTTGCCGTGAAAGAAGGCGCGGAGGGTGGAAGGAGGAGGCGAGAGTGGGAGTCAGTTTGGGGAGGGGGAGGGGAGGAGGCCTCGTGCGCCTGGACGATCGGGAACGCTCGGAGAGTAAACGGAGTGGCCGTCGGGACATGCGAAGGGAAGGACCAAGGGGCTTAATTAATGAGCCGTACGCGGCAGCAGCAGCTGCAGATACCAAGATGCATTGTAAATACAACCTCGGAAAAACTATTGTCCTCGAACGAGATTTATACCCGTTCCAATTACACTCGCGCTGCGTCGGAGGCTCTCTTTCACTATTTTCATCTCTCTCTCTCTCTTTCTCGTTATCTTTCGTTCTCTTTATCTCTATCTTTCTCTCTTGCATTATTTTTTTCTTTCTTTCGTTTTCGTTCACCCTGCGCACTGGGTTCTGCAATCTCGTTCGGCCCGAGCAGAAGCGGGTTACGGGTGTACTCGCTCGCTCGCTCGCTCGTTCCTCTCGCGGCGACTCTTCGATTCGGGCCTGATAGGATATATAGCGCAGAGGAGGAGGCCAGCGGGGAACGCGATATCGTCGTTACCCGCGCGTACGTACGCTTCGCGCGCGGGACAACAGATGTCCGTTCGTTCGATGCGATGATTGTTGTTATACGGTTGGACCCCGGCAACTTGGGTACAGCGCGGTACCAATTCTCTTGCCGTGGCATCCGACGCGCGCAAACCGCCGACGCGGTTCAAGAACTCGTAAAATGCACCCACGTAGCAGCGATCTACCTCTTCCACCACCTTTATCGTATTTTCCCCCCGCGGAGCTTCACCGTGCCCTACCCTCGTTTAAAAAACTGGATGAAAAAGAACCTCCAACCCAACCCAGAAACCCATTACTCGATGATTTATCGGCCGGGCCAATGAATATCGCGCGCCAATGACTGCGTATGCAAGCTTTCTATCTCGTTATGACTTCTTTCTTTTTTTTTTGATGCTCAGTTTTTTAAAAGCCGTCTTGTGATGAGAATTGTGATTTTTTTAGTATCAATGGGCACTTTTTACGAAATTTTGGAATTATTTTTTTTATTCGTCTTTCTTTATTGACAAATAATTTTACGTGACTTTAAACTTATCGAAAAATTGTCGCTTTTGGGTTAAATTGATTACAAATTATTCGATTTTTTTTTCATGTGTTGTGTATTATTGACGAGAGATTCCAAGTGAGAGAATTATATATAGGCCATATATGTATAAACTATACATGGAACTAGCCATATATATA